>PVLC010011372.1:0-21804 GCA_004027655.1 Graphiurus murinus
AGCCGGGCGTGGTGGCGCACGCTTGTAATCCCAGCATTTGGGAGGCTGAGACCGGAGGATCCGGGTTCGCGGCCAGCCTCAGCTACCTAGTGAGGCACTCGGCAACTTAGTGAGACCCGGTTTCAAAATAAAGAATAAAAAATAGGGCTGGGGATGTAGCTCGGAGGTAGAATGCCCCTGGGTTCAATCCCCAGTACCGCAAAAAAAAAAAAAAAAAAAAAATCTTATTTTGCATACCAACCATCTTCCTCTTTTTTCAAATATCTCAAAACAAAATGTTTACTGTATCAAATAATGACTTTGCCAGTGCTAGGCTATTACAGATCAGGGAAAGAGCATGAGAATTGCCCTGATACACTGCAGAAGAAAAGTTTTATGCTGGGCGTGGTGGTACACACTTGTAATCTCAGCTACTTGGGAGGCTGAGGCAAGAGGATTGCAAGTTTGAGACTAGCCTGGGCAACTTAGGGAGATCCTATCTCAAAACAAAAAACAGAAAGGGCTGGGGCCATAGCTCTGTGGTAGGATGCCATGGGTTCAATCCTCAGTAGAGGGAGGGAGGGAGGGAGGGAGGGAGGGAGGGAGGAAGGAAGGAAGGAAGGAAGGAAGGAAGGAAGGAAGGAAGGAAGGAAGGAAGGAAAAATAGGGATGAGGGTCTACCTCAGAGGTAGAAAGCCCCTGGGTTCAATCCCCAGTACTAAAACAACAAAAAAAAGAAGATAGGTATGTTTTCTCTATAGGTCCTGACGTACTCTAAAACTCTTGTAATTTCCTGTTCTTTCATCCTCACTCCCCAAGACCTTTGTAATTTCCCAACTGATAGAAGCACCTTCTGTTCTAATGAGGTCATTCTTTCCAGACTCCTGGATAGTCTCAAGAAGGCACTGGTTGCTAAGGACCCAACCAGGTGGTTAAAGGGTTGGAAATTTCTGACCCACCCCACCCTCCACCTCCAGAAGGGGAGAGCCAGAAGGTAAATTGATACTAATGGCTAGTGATGTAATCAATCAAGCCTACCTAAGGAAGTTGCCATTAAAAACCCAACGGAAGCTGGGTGTGGTGGGGGACTACTGAAAACCCACTACTTGGGAGGCTGACAGGAGGATCGCAGGTTTGAGGACAGCCTCAGCCATGTAGGGAGACTCTCAGCAACTTAGTGAGACTGTCTCAAAAAAAAAAAAAAAAAAAAAAGCTGGGAGTATAGCTCAGAGGTAGAGTGCCCTGAGTTTAATCCCCAGTATTATAAAAAAAAAAATAAAATAAAATAAAAATAAAAAAGGAAGCAAAAAAGCTGGGCGTGGTGGCGCATGCTTGTAATCCTAGCATTTGGGAGGCTGAGACCGGAGGATCCAGATTCGCGGCCAGCCTCAGCTACCTATGAGGCACTCTGCAACTTAGTGAGACCCTGTTTCAAAATAAAGAATAAAAAATAGGGCTGGGGTATAGCTCAAAGGTAGAATGCCCCTGAGTTCAATTCCCAGTACCACAAAAAAAAAAAAAAAAAAAGAAGAAGCAAAAGGAAAAACCCAAAGGGCAGAGTCTAGAGAGGTGAAGTAAAGGTTCCTAGGGATACAGAACACCCTGAGAAGCCGTGGAAGTTCTGGGCCTTCCCACATGCCTCACCCTAAGTGTTGTGAGCTGCTCTATAGCAAACTGAATAAAGGCCAAAGTAGGGAGAGCCCCAACCTGTAGCCCACTGGTTTTAAGTGGCAACTTCCTGCCTGGGGCTTGGCATCTGAAGTGGTGCTGAGTCTTTAGCCTGTGAGGTGATGCTACCTCCTGGTAGCTAGAGTTGAACTGAATTACAGAACGCCTAGCTGGTGTTTGCTGGAGAACTGCTTGGCATATGGAATCAGAAGTGTGGAATGAGCCGGGCGTGGTGGCGCACGCTTGTAATCCCAGCATTTGGGAGGCTGAGACCGGAGGATCCGGGTTCGCGGCCAACCTCAGCTACCTAGTGAGGCACTCCGTAACTTAGTGAGACTCGGTTTCAAAATAAAGAATAAAAAATAGGGCTGGGGGTATAGCTCGGAGGTAGAATGCCCCTGAGTTCAATCCCCAGTACCGCAAAAAAAAAAAAAAAAAAAAAAAAAGAAGTGTGGAATGGTGTGTGAGTAGAGGGAAAAATAGCTTCTTCTTCTCAGTCACCTTTTCCCTTATCTCTCACCAAGAGCCTCCTGAAATGGCAGTTTAAATCCCATCTCCACCCCTAGCCCTCAGACCCGAGAAATGCTAGTGAGGGTTACGAGTGGGAGTTTATGAGATGCTGGGGCTTCTCCTAATGTGATGCCTTGCGATCTGAGATCCTGCTGAAGGGAATATGTGTGTAAATATCTGGGAGGGGGAGAATGAGGTGTTTAGAGGGTCAGGGAATATTTCAGTAGCTCCATAATTGGCAGATGAGATTAAAAATCCAGCAGCAGGAAAAGTCAGGGCCACTGACAATTGGAAATATTGGCATGGGGCACAGAGGCCCCTTGGCTGGATTAGGACCAGATGGATAATAGGCTGACCCCCTCAGCTGTTCATCTTGATAATTAAAGTAAATCTCGCACCTGTGATACAAAATTAGCTCAGGAACCAAAGATAACCACGGGTAAAGTACATTTGTTGCTTTGAATGCAAAGGCCTACTGTCAAGAGGCATCAAGTTTAAGAAGCATTTTGTTTGGAGGAAGGGCTAAAGAACAATTTCTCGCTATTAACTCCTTGTCATAATTTAAAATGCACTCTTAAGACTGGGGATATAGCTCAGTAGTAGAGCACTTTCCCAGTTTGCCTGAAGCTCTGGGTTCAACCCCAGCACTTCAAAAACCAAAAACCAAACTCCAAACAAAAATGAAAACTCACTGTCAAAAGCTTTAATTGTAGTGTATGCATGGGGCCGAGGGACACCCTAAAGCACATGATGTACTTACACAATCATATCAAGGTCACTCACTGAACTGAACCTGAGGGGGAGGGAACAGGGTGGGAATTGGGGAAGGGGTCAAATGAGAATTGTGTGCAAATATGTTTTTAACAACTTGTACTTAACAAAGATGTATGCTTTATTGCACGAAATACTACAATAAAAATAAATTTAAAAAAAAAGAAAAAAAAAGCTTTCTCGAAGAAAGTACATCAAGTTCTGCAATCTTTTTAATAACTGGATAGACTTCTACTTGAAAGTTACACCTAAAGTCAGTACAGAGGCAACTCCTGTGAAATAAGCCTCAATAGTGTGGTTTAGTGGAATGAGTTATCCGGAAACCTGTTAGTCCTGACTGTGCTGCTAAGTGAACTTGGGCAGATCTGCTTTTTCTAGGTGCCTCTGATGCACAACATTGCAAGACTGGACTACAATGCTGAAACTCAGATTCCATGAAACTTACAATCAAATCCTGGAACCCAGAGTATAGGCAGAAACTATTAATAAAAGTGGCTTCCAGTGAGGTTTACAAATAGCTGGATAAAATAAGTCATATTAAAAAATGCTAGCATGCACAGAATGGATGCACTTCACCCTCACTCAGGGCCTGGAATGTGTTAGGCAAGTGCTCTATTACTGAGCTACTTCTCCAACCCAATTTCTCCTTATTTCATTAGCTATATGAATAGCTTAGAAAATTTTAGAAAAATTGTATTTTAATTCCTTTAGCTTAAGAATTTCCTACAAGAGAGCCGAGCGTGGTGGCGCACGCTTGTAATCCCAGCATTCGGGAGGCTGAGACCGGAGGATCCGGGTTCGCGGCCAGCCTCAGCTACCTAGTGAGGCACTCCGCAACTTAGTGAGACTCGGTTTCAAAATAAAGAATAAAAAATAGGGCTGGGGGTATAGCTCAGAGGTAGAACGCCCCTGAGTTCAATCCCTGGTACCGCAAAAAAAAAAAAAAAGAATTTCCTACAAGAATATACATTTATTCACTCTCAAAAAAAAGCAAACATAAGCCGGGCATGGTGGCACATGCTTGTAATTCCAGTACTTGAGAAGCTGAGGCTGAGACAGAAGGATTATAGGTTTGCAGCCAGCCTAGCTACTTAGTGAGACCTGTTTCAAAATAAAGAATAAAAAATAGGGCTGGAGCCGGGCGTGGTGGCACACGCTTGTAATCCCAGCACTCGGGAGGCTGAGACCGGAGGATCCGGGTTCGCGGCCAGTCTCAGCTACCTAGTGAGGCACTCCGCAACTTAGCGAGACCCGGTTTCAAAATAAAAGAATAAAAAATAGGGCTGGGGGTGTATCTCGGAGGTAGAACACCCCTGAGTTCAATCCCCAGTACCGCAAAAAAAAAAAAAAAAAAAAAAGGGCTGGGGGTGTAGCTCAGAGGTGGAATCCCCCTGGGTGGGTTTACTCTCCAGTATATTAAAAAAAAAAAAAAAAAAAGCAAACATATCCTCTGTACTCAAATTAATTTTTAGAATCGGTTCTCCTGATTTGTTTGGTAAATGTATAAAAACAAAACAGGGACCAAGATGTTGACATATTTAGTGACAGGGGGTAGCCTTTTATTTTCCTTTATTTATTTGCATTTTTGTAATCACTTGATAAATACATTTTGTAACTGGGGGGGGAAAAAAGTACTATGTGAGCCTCCTACATTTTGTCCAAGGGAGAAATACCATTGTCTTCATTGGCCAAATCCCCCCCCCCTTCCCAGTCAGCACAACTACAGTGAAGTCTGATCTTCCTCTTTAGGACAGTTCTGAACCTACACACCAGGCCACAACTATTGCTAAGGTAGGTCTGTACAAACATGTGAGACCACAGCATCTACTGTCAGAGCAGCAGGGTGATGTCCATTACAAACTACCCAGTGGGTAAAAAGCAACATTTTATTGGTCATCTCTTCTATTGCCTAGCAGTCAACAGACCCTCAATCTCTTTCCCAATGAGTGATATGCAAAACACCTACCACATCACATTACCTAGTGGTGCTGTTCAAAAATTCTTGCACACTTCCAGGGCTCAATAATCTCCATTTTAAATACCCTTTAACCAGAATGAGTGTCCAAAATAAGCATAACTAAGAACAAAAAAGAATCTCAGCTAAGCAGATTCTAAAAAATCCCCAATTACAATCTGTTCATGAAGCAGGGAATGGTGGTATATGCCTGTAAGCCCAGTACTTGGGAGGCTCAAACAGGAGATACCAGATTTGAAGTCAGGCTCAGCAATTTAGCAAGGTTCTCAGCAACCTGGTGAGACCCTGTTTGCAAATAAGAAATAAAAAATCAGGCTCAGGGTATAACTCAGAGGTAGAATGCCTCTGGGTTCAATCCCCAGTGCCATCTAAAAAAGAAAAAAAAATCTGTTCATCAGCTGCTATTTTATTAGCATCATCCTCTCTGCTCAGTAAGCTCAATGGGAAAAAGTTCAATATTTTTCAAATTCATGTCTTTCAAGATCCAGCTCATCACTTCGTATGTTTTAATATATATAGAAATAAACCTCTCTCTCACACATGTCCTTTCATCAAACTACACACTAAATGTATTATAAATGTTAATGATGGTTCTCAAAAGCTTTGCTATTTCCATGACTTTATTAAAATTAAAAAATCTAAATACATATGGAAGAAAAACAAAACCAAGGACCTCCATCAACTGCAATGATATGCATTACTTAAAATTATATATTATAAATTACATATAACATGGAATTATAACAAAACTTTAGTTTTGAAAAATGTTTTATTCAAGAATTCCATAATTTCATTATCTTCCAAAATACAGTTTCCTAGATCACTACAAAAGAAAGCAAATTCAGTAAGAAATTTAATCATTAAATATGTTGCACTAGTATATACATACAGAATGCCAAGCAATAATATTTAGCCTTGGAATGCGTACCATGTTGTTTTTCCTTGTTAAAGGCTCAACCCAGCACTTTGTATATGCTATGTACAATAGGCAAAGTTCTGTGTGCAGAAGCTTGAGCTGCCTCAGTTTATAGCTGTGGTAGTTTGTCCACTGGGGTGTCAAATTTGAAGTCTGGAGGAAACAGATCTGGGGCTCGAGGATAGATCAGTCTGTAGGACTGTCTGATTGTAACATCAGCAACACCAGCAATATCTCCAATTTCTGAAAGACAAAAACCAAAATATTATGCGTATCCTCCCTCCTACCACCTTACTATCACCAAAGTGCAAAACAAAATAAAAAAATACTGATTTTTAAAACTGATAATGGAAATACAAATGAAAGGGCAGAAATAGGAGTTTAAGTCAATAACAATAGTAATAGCAGTAGTAAGTATTATCTTAAAGGATGAAAAGGCTTAATATATGTAAAACTACTCGGGGCATAGCACTATGAGTGATAAATATTGTACTTGCCATTGTATTTGGAAATGACTATTTTTCTTTAGGAATCTTTTTGAGGCTCAGAGTAAGCCATGAGTATGTTCTTGTAAAGAACTTCAATTTCTGCATTTGAAACATCTCTAGCTAACTTACGTTAAGAGGTCCTTGTTAAAATAAAATGGGATATTAGATCAAGCAGCTAGATAACACAGCATATATAGTTTTTCACTATTACAAACACATCTTTGAGCATATATATTGGGCTCACATCAATTGAGTATTTCTAGTCTATTACAGAATCTTAGAAGTAGATCTATTTTTACTCTCCAAAATCTTTTTTTTCCCCTTATAAAGTCATTTTTAAAAATACCAAAGGATCTCCATTGTAATATTTGGCTAACTGTAAATACTTTATTAGAATTGACTTTTAGACAAATCAGTACAGTTTCACTGATGTTCTGTGTGGATGCTTGCCATTACTGTGCAATTAACTTAAATTTCCTCATTTCATGTTGTATTACAGTACTTTAGACATCAATACTGATGAATGCCAACTACTTGAAAGCCATCTACCTGATGGACAGGGAAGAAAAGGACCTTAAATCTCAAGAAAACCCTTCACATAAAATGGAAGAAGCAGAAAACACCAACAAATGTTTTTGTGGTACTGATTAAATTTACAACTAGGAATAAAAGGTAAGGATAACTTGCCTAGCTGCAAATTCTTTTTTTTTTTTGTGGTCCTGGGGATGGAACCCAGAGGCATTTTACCTTCAAACTACATCTCGAGCAGATTTTATTTCTTATTTGGAAACAGGGTCTTGCTAGGTTGATGAGTCTCACTACTTACAGGCTGTCCTTGAACCTGCGATCCTCCTGTCTTAGCCTCCCAAGTGCAAAGATTATATTATAGACAGGCGTCTCACCACACTTGGCATAAATTCTCAATTTTACCAAAAGACTTAAAAAAATAAAAGTGGAAGTTCAGCATGGCGGCACATGCCTGTAATCCCAGTACTTGGGAGGCTGAGGCAGGATGGGTGCAGATTTGAGGCCAGTGTGTGGTAATTAGTGAGATGAGACCATGTTTCAAAATAAAAAGTAAAAAGGGCTGAAGTTATAGCTCAGTGGTAGAGTGTCCCTGGGTTCAAGCCCCAATTTTACACACATATGCAAAAAGCAAAATACTGTATTTCTTAAGTATTAAGAAGTACCTTGTAAGTGTGGGTTCTGGATATTTCCCTGCTTCACACTTAAAATGGAAAAGCAACCACATACTACAACCTTCACAATTCACCATCACTCTTCCTGACGAGAAACCCTACCTTTCTGGGTCCTCTTCTCGGCTGATGCCTGTGAGGCCATGTAAATAGCTGCAGCTGCAACAGAGATCGGGCTCCTCCCAGGAACCAAGTCCAGTTCCACAGCCTTACGGGCTATGTGTGTAGCTGCCATCTGCACTTGCTTAGGAAGACAAAGGTTGGAACAGAATCTGGACATGAAGTCCCCAGTTGTAATCAAATCCACACTGGTTTCTAAAGCTTTCAAAATAAGTTTAAAACATCGACCAATTTCTTTCTTAGAAATTCGTGATACGGCACATATTTCTAGAAGAAAAAAAAAAAATTAAAAATTTCTTGGTTAACTTAAATGTTCACCACATTGTAAAGTTAAATTTAGGCCATAATCTTTCAAAATATTAACTTCTTTGTAATTTCAATTTATGCAAATAACTTTCTTTAATCAAAACTTCTTTGGTATCTGTTTTAAGGAGTACACAAAGAAAACACTCAAGCTAAAGAATGCTTCTTAAGGTACAGAATGTCATTTGTATGTAAAACACTTGCAATTATAGGCTACTGTTAAGTGAGATAAAATATTTGACCCTGTTATTATAAACATTCAGTCACTTAATACTTTCAGAATAAATTTACCACACGCCTGTTTTACTTGTAATAACAACAAAAATGATGATCATCATCATTTCTTGGTGGTCATTACTACTTTCCTTTGACATAAGAAAACATGTAAAAGATAAATATTCCTCTAACAAATAAAGGGTAAATACAGTCTTCAGCTAAACTGGATTATGGCAGTGAGAGCAGTGTAAGTGTCATGGCAACCTTATGAATAGGCTGTCATATATTCACTGTTACTGTAAGCTGGATGAAAAATACCAGTTATCTCAAAGCCTCTAAATTTAGTATGAAACAGCAAATACTATACCTTAAGAGAAAAAAACTTCCCCAATGCTTCCTAAGGCACCCCTCACTTATAGAGACCTGTGCTAGGAGTGGATGCTGTTTCCATGCATTTTGTGTACATACCTACTATAAAAAGCCTAGTGCAGCTTATGATGCCAGGCCTCAAAGCCCATAAAATAGTTAATCAACAGTTATTACTAACAAAGAACACAGTGGGCTTACATAGACTAAAAGGTCTACATGGGAAAACAGCTTGAAAGGAACATGGTCAGTAAGATCACCATGAGTTTGCTGTCAATTAACAAAATAAATAGGCACTGGCAAATGGTGTTCAGGTAGATTACACAACAATGAATATGATTTAGCTTCTAAGTGCTTGACTTTGGTCTGCTGCTTTATTTTTTTTTTTTTTTTTCGGTACCGGGGATTGAACTCAGAGGCATTCTACCTCCGAGCTATACCCCCAGCCCTAGTTTTTATTCTTTATTTTGAAACCGAGTCTCACTAAGTTGCGGAGTGCCTCACTAGGTAGCTGAGGCTGGCCGCGAACCCGGATCCTCCGGTCTCAGCCTCCCGAATGCTGGGATTACAAGCGTGCGCCACCACGCCCGGCTTTGGTCTGCTGCTTTAAAAAACTAAAAACTTACCTTTAAATGTCCTAGGAACCCCTTCTTGTCTACATGCAATATAGAGACAAGCAGAAGCTATGGCATCATTAGCTCTTCCCTTCAGACTCTTCTGTTCATACACTTGCTTGAATAAATTATTTGTTCGATCCTTCAAAGCAGAGAGACTAAGCTTAATTAACTCTAGGCCATTTAATTAGTTACAAAATCAAAATTTCATGTGTTCATTAAATTATGCTAAGCCAATGCCAGAATGGCTTAAAGGAGGCAGACAAGAACTTACAACTATATTTCGAGGGAGGTTGATTCTGTCTGCCATTGTAGTAATTTCCTTAAATGCATTCATCATTGCCCGATCAGAGCTACTCATTGTTCTCCGATTCTGGTACTTAGAATTGCCAAATTCATCAAAACTTGCTGCTCCTGTACCCTGTAAAATGAAGTTTTATAACCTTGCAAAGAATTTCTGGAAGACTTGGATCAATGGATAATTTCTATGAAAATATAACATATAATCTTACTTCATATCCACAAGAAATCTGCACTGTGTATCCTACCTATTCCTCAAATAGAAAAAGTATGCCTGGATATAAATAACACTGTAATCTTTAAGCCTAGCCTACACTGTATTTTTAAAATTTACTTTGCAATTTATCAATTAGAGCATGAAAACAATAATTAAAAACCTGCTTTTTTCATGATACTTTTTTTTTGAGGGGGGGGTATGTACTGGAGATTGAATCCAGGAGTGTACTACTCTGAGCTATACCCCCAGCCCCTTTTATTCTTTACTTTGAAATAGGGTCTTGCTAATTTGCTGAGGCTGGCCTTGAACCTGCAATCTTCCAGTCTCAGCCTCCTAAGTACTGGGATTGCATGATCATGTCTTAAAAAGAGTATGTACTACTCAGGAGTCTGAAGCAGGAGGACTGCAAGTTCAAGAGAAGAATAGGCAATTTCTCTAGACCCTGTCTCAAAAAAACAAAACAAAACATAAACTCAGTAGTACAGCACCCCTGAGTTTAATTCCTACTAAAGTCCTAAAACAGTACACTCCCCTGATTAGTCCTTTAGAATATTATCACCACTACTTCCATTTCAGATAACAAAGTAAAAAAGAGCCAGGTTGCCATGGAAATTACGCCACTGCCTTATATAACTATAACAACAACAACTACTACCATTTACTGAGCACATTTATATACTACGTGTTGTGTTATAAATAATTTACATACATTCCTATGAAACCCTCAACATCTCTGTGAAAGATACGGTGGTAGGGAAAAAAACAGAAGACTTTTTTTGTGTGTGGTACTGAGGACTGAACCAAAGGCATTCACCTCTAACCTACAATTCCAGCCCTTTTTATTTGGGGTCTTGTTAGGTTGCTGAAGGTCTTGCTAGATTTGTGAGACTGGCCTTGAACTGGTATCCTTCTGTCTCAGTCTCCCAAGCCAAGTACTGGAATTATAGGCTCATACCATCATGCCCGGCTGAGAAGATTCTTGATATTTAAGGAGCATACCAATATTAATTCATACAGACCACACTCAGCTCATTGTTGTGCAAAAAGTGCTTAACGAAAAAAAAGGGGGGGGGTACAAGATACAAACACTGTAATTTTGATTTTATATTCTCCTGTCCAAGATGGAAGAAACATGTAAATCAGGCACCATTCACAATAATTATCATTGGCAAATTTTATCACCAGGTCAAGATTTTCCACTGGGATAGTGACTGATACTTTTGCAAAGATCCTAAAGTCGCAGGGCTTTGGTCATTCTGTACTTGGTATTTCCTTCTGAGTGGACTTATTACCTTGCCAATCATGGTGGACAGATCTCCATCACTCAAAAGAGGATTCTGAGAATCTCCAACTCGAGATGGATCTTTTGTTGCTTTGTCATTGCTGAAAGTTCTCCATTCAGATCCCACATCAATCACTCGGTCACCTAAGAATATAAGCACACATCTAAGTTATCTGGTTAAGACGGGATTTATTTAACAACACTAATATCTTATTAGCCCTTTTATGCCCAGGAAATCCAACATGGACTCTTTGGGTCCAGCACAAATATCATGTCCTAAAGCATTTCTTATTCTTTTTTTTGTGTGATACTGGGGATTAAACCCAGGAGCATTCTACCTCTGAGCTATTTTTTATTCTTTATTTTGAAACAGGGCCTCACTAAGTAGCGGAGACTAGCCAGGAATCTGTGATACTTTTGTCTCAGCCTCCCAAGTACTGGCATTACAAGCATGCACCACCATGCCCAGCTTGATTGTTCATATTCTAAGTCTTAGAAGAAAAAACATTATAGCAAAATAAAGTTACTCATATGTGATGCAAACATAAAGCAAAATAATGATTCAGAACCAAATTTTATATGAAGTGTGAAATGGAGGAGAAAAAAAAAGGAGTAAAAACTGTTCAGAATGGTATTAATGCACATAACCACAAAGATTTCATGGGCAATTCTTTGCAGAAAATGAGCCCAAAGACTGTTTTAAAGTAAATATCAGAGCAAGCATTGTGGCATATGGCCTGTACTACTAATACTTGGGAGGCTGAGACAGGAGGATCTCAGGTTTGAAGCCTGAGGCAACTTGAGGCTGAAGCAACTTGAGGCTGTCAGCAATTTAGTGAGACCCTTTTTCCAAATAAAAAAATAAAATAGGGCTGGGGGTGTATCTCAGAGGTAGAAGGCCTCTGCGTTCAATCCTCAGCACTATAAAAGAGAGGAAGAAAAAAAAGGTAACTATCAGATGAAAAATATTTTGGGCCAAATAATTTATAGAGAATAAACATTAAGCCTATCATCAGTGAGAAGAAAGTCAATTAGGGAAATCTTTCTTTTTATACAGCAGCTAAGTATGTCATATCAAAATACCAGACATGAGTAAATCTGATTACTGCTTTAGGGAAAGAAAGTTTTTATCTGGTAGTATCTTCAGAATAGACAAGAGGTAATACTGGGCACTTATATACACTAGTTACTGTATCTTTTTTTGTGTGTGTGTGTGTGGTACTGGGGATTTAACTCAGGGGCATTCTACCTCTGAGCTATACCCCTAGCCCTATTTTTTTTTTTATTCTTTATTTTGAAACAGGGTCTCACTAAGTTGCAGAGTGCCTCACTAGATAGCTGAGGCTGGCTGCGAACCCGGATCCTCTGGTCTCAGCCTCCCAAATGCTGAGATTACAAGTGTGCACCACCACGCCCAGCTCCTTTTTTTTTTTTTTTTTTTTTCCAGTACTAGGGATTGAACTCAGGGGCATTCTACCTCCGAGCTACACCCCCAGTCCTATCTTTTATTCTTTATTTTGAAACATGGTCTCACTAAGTTGCAGAGGGCCTCACTAAGTAGCTAAGGCTGGCCGTGAACCCGGATCCTCCTGTCTCAGCATCTCAAGTACTGGGATTACAAGCATGTGCCACAATGCTGGTCTTAGTCACTGTATCTTTTGTACATGTTCTCATTTAATCCTCAGAGTCTTATAAAGTTAGGTACTATCTCCATTGCCACCTTACGAATGGCCTAAGATCACACAGATTGAACTGAAGTGTCTATCAAATTCCAGAATCTGGTTTGTATTGCATTTGTAAAACATGAACTCTTTCAATTAATTATGAAAAAAGCGAAGGCAGGAACCACAACCACACCATTTTCATTTTTTTTTTTTTTTTTGCGGTACTAGGGATTGAACTCAGGGGCATTCTACCTCCGAGCTACACCCCCAGCCCTATTTTTTATTCTTTATTTTGAAACCGGGTCTCACTAGGTTGCGGAGTGCCTCACTAGGTAGCTGAGGCTGGTCTCGAACCCGGATCCTCCAGACTCAGCCTCCCGAATGCTGGGATTACAAGCGTGCGCCACCACGCCCGGCTCATTTTCATTTTTAAGTATATATAACAAGCAGAAAGGAGATAGGAATGGCAATTCATTTACTGCAGCAATTACAGTTGGTAATACAATAGTTAAGACTGTTGTCTCTGCCATTTGCTGCTAGCCTTGGACAAATTGCTTCATTTCTATGCCCTTACTTCCTCAGCTTAAAACTTCTCCAATAATTTTATATTTTAAAGACTATAAAGACTAAGTAAGCTAATATACATGTATAGTGCATGTAAAGTGCTGAAAAAGTAGTCCTAAGTAAGTGCTCAATAGTAGCTATCTATTGCTATAAAAACAAAAAAGCTGGCAGATATTATCTCTTTTCTGGTGGGGGTGATTAGGCAAAGCATTAGTTTTAAAACTTTAACCTGCATATTAGACTTTGAAAGTATCTAAGCTACACGTATTTATCAGTAGGAGAACAGAAGGAACAGGAGGGTTCACATGTATGCCATGCTAAAAATTTTAAATTTTTATGTAATATATTAGTAAAATGCTCATAAAGAGCATAGTGATTATAATCTAATCTTGATGATATTTAAGAAAGCAGGTAAAAGCGCAACAGAATGATTTATTCCTGAAGGCTTTAGTCAATTTTCTTTGAATTGATAATCATCTGTAGCCAGATTATCACCTGAGGCATATGTATTCATGTCACAACGGAACTGAAATTAGAGACAAAGTCTTCATCTGCTGTCCCTGTATGCAGTGAGTATAGTCTGAAGATGGCAGAAGCAGGGAGATCAGTTATGAGGCTATTTCAGCATGTCAGATTGCACAGGTGCCCAAACAAAGGAGAAAAAGGTCAAATGGACAGAATTGCCATAGATTTCTCTGCTTTCTCCTCAGAGCAACAAATATCATTTAACTTAAGAAGCAATCTGAATCATATAAATTAGATTTAAAAAGCTTATTTAAGCTAGGTGGGGGTGGCGCATGCCTGTAATCTCGGTACTTGGGAGGCTGAAACAGGAGGAACACAGGTTTGTGGCCAACCTCAGCAAATTAGTGAGAGTCTCAGTAACCTAGCAAGATCCTGTTTCAAAACAAAAACTGACAAGGGCTTGGAGTGTAGCTTGGAGTAGAGTGCATCTGGGTTCGATCCCCAGTACCCCCAAAAAAGAACTTACTAAAAAGTATAAAATCCATCATTGTACACTGAAGCTGTATTACAGTATTTACCAACACACTGTATCTCAAAGAAATCACATTAAAAAGATTAATATTCCACGATAAGCTCTTCATTAAATTTATATAACTCACCAAGGATATTTTAAGACAAAATTTAGCTCCTTTAATAGCATCCACCAATTAACATGATCCCATGGTGATCCCATGCATTTATATTTTCAAAAGAGAAAAGTGAATCTAACTTTCCTATTTAGCAAAATAAAAACATAAACATACCTAGAAAAAATTATTGAGGCCTTTGAACCTAGCACTACTACAATCAAGAAGTTAAAAAAGTCAAATGTCATCATTAACTTGCAATATTTTCAAGTTAACACAAATGAATGTACTAAGAGAATAGTGTAAATGAAAAGGCAGGAAGGTATGATCATGTCTTTAAGTCTCTAAAAATGTAGCAAGATCCCCAGCACCACATTAAAGGAGGAGGAGGAGGAGGAATGTAAAGAGAAAGCATTAGTAAGGCAAGATACTTCATTTCACAGCATTTGTTTTTGGCCCCAAAGTACTTTACTACAAATTTCTTTTATTGCTTGCTTTATGCTGCCTTAAAAAAACAAGATAGAGTTTAAGATAGTAATACTACAAATAATAATGGGGCCTAGTATAGTATAAATAGAAAACCCAGTACTGGGTAAGTGATGTTATTTTTCCACATACATGGGAATGATCTAAATGATTCATTGAAGAATCTGTTGTTTCTGCTAAGATCCATTCCCTCTTTTTATATTTAATTGTTCAAAACAGCACTTACAAGGAATAAAATTCCCAAATAACTCGATACATGAAACTACATATAACATAGCAGATTAAATGCATGAGTTATGAGAAAAAGACCTCAGTACATAAATTATTTTCATCTAAAGAAAAAAGAGAGTGAAGTAATATTTTAAAAGTTGCTCTAGCCGGGCGTGGTGGCGCACGCTTGTAATCCCAGCATTCGAGAGGCTGAGACCAGAGGATCCAGGTTCGCAGCCAGTCTCAGCTACCTAGTGAGGCACTCCGCAACTTAGTGAGACTCGGTTTCAAAATAAAGAATAAAAAATAGGGCTGGGGGTGTAGCTCGGAGGTAGAATGCCCCTGAGTTCAATCCCCAGTACCGCAAAAAAAAAAAAAAAAAAAGTTGCTCTAAGCTGGGCGTGGTGGCGCACGCTTGTAATCCCAGCATTTGGGAGGCTGAGACCAGAGGATCTGGATTCGTGGCCAACCTCAGCTGCCTAGTGAGGCACTTCACAACTTAGTGAGACCCTGTTTCAAAATAAAGAATAAAAAATAGGGCTGGGGGTATAGCTTGGAGGTAGAATGCCCCTGAGATCAATAACTAGTACCACAAAAAAAAAAAAAAAAAAAAAAAAAAAAAAATTTGCTCTAAGCTGGGTGTGATGGCAAACACCTATAATCTCAGTACTTGGGAGGCTGAGACAAGAGGATCACAGGTTCGAAGCTGGCCTCAGCAACTCAGTGAAGCTCCAATTAATTTAGTAAGACCCTGTTTCCAAATAAAAAATAAAATCGGGCTGGAGGTGTAGCTCAGAGGTAGACTACCCCTGGGTTCAATCCCCACTACTAAAAACAAAACAAAACAAAACAAAAAACCCTTACATACTCTTCCATGTTTTAAAAACAGACATAGGCCAACTTCTAATCATTCCCATCTATACTACACAGTGATTTTTGTGTAATTACCAGATAGAAATTCTGCATAAGATTTATAATAGTCAAAATAATAGCACCATCATATATGTATTCCTCCTCTTCCAGCTATAGAGTATGATTTAGTTCCCCATCCAAAAAAGTAAACACATCTAATATGTATATTTATGTATTACACGCATGTATAGCTCTCAATACCTATGTATTGAGAATGTATCTAGAATGGTGTCTAGAAAATACTAAGATATTTTACTACATTCTAAAGCAAATATGAATTTTATCTCTATTTTTCAAGAAGAAATTAAAAATAATTATTAAAATCACTCTCACCAGTTTAAATTAAGCCAATCACTTTGGCATCTATCTTATGATTTGGCAATTCCACTGTTAAGTATTTACCTACAAAAATCTCATACAAGTATGAGTATGTTTGTAGCTGCTTTACTCTTATTAAAAAATTGGAGTCAGACGTGGTGGTGTACACCTGTAATCCCAGTATTTAGGAAGCTGAGAAAGGAGGGTCGCAGGTTCGAAACCAGCCTCAGCACTTCAGTGAGGCTCTCAGTAACCTAGCAAGGCCCTGTTTCCAAATAAGAAATAAAATTGGGCTAGGGGTGTAGCTTGGAGGTAGAATGACTCTAGGTTCAATCCCTAGTACCACATATACACACACACAAAATCGGAAATAGCTCCAATGTTCATCAACAGCAAAATGATAGAATATCTCTCAACAAATTAACTATTAATATATGCAGTAACTTACATGCATTTCAAAAACACTACTGTGTGCCCCCCAAATTCCATGCTATATGATTCCATTCAAAAGAAGACCACACGTGGGTGACTGAAAAGAAGCATATGGAAACTTGTCTCTGTGTATTTTGTAGTATCTAATTATAACACAATAAATTAAAATTGACTCTCACCAAAATACTGTTGATTTTGAATTAAAATATACCAAGTATATTTTGGGGACACCACAATTTTCATCAATCTTCTTGAACAGGGGAATATCCTTAAAGTTGTCTTCTTTCAGATTCAAAGTATACATATATGTAACTTACAACATTAGACATAAATTTTTTTTTCTTCTGTTAAGAATCTCATTTGCTAACCACTAATTATTATTTATGTGCTCATATTCAGCCACTTTTCATTTCTTTTTCTTGGTGCTAGGGGTTGAACCCAGGTACCAGGGGCATTCTACCTCTGAGCTATATCCCTACCCCTTTTTATTTTTTGAGACAGGGTCTTGCTATGTTGCTGAAACTGACCTCAAACCTGCCATCCTCCTGCCTCACCTCCTAAATTCTGGGATTACAGGCATGCACCACCATACCCAGCATGTTATAGATTTTAAATAGAAAATATTCCAACATGCCATATACAAATGACAGATAAACTGAAACAGTCCTTTTTTTTTGGTGGTGGTACCAGGGATTGAACCCAGGGGCATTCTACCTCTGAACCACACCCCCAGCCCTACTTTTTATTCTTTATTTTGAAACAGGGTCTCACTAAATTGTGAAGGGCCTCACAAAGTAGCTGAGGCTGGCCACGAACCTGCCTGCGATCCTCCTGTCTGAGCCTCCCAAATACTGGGATTACAAGCGTGCACCACCATGCCTGGCTTATTAAAGCATGGTTCTACTCCAACTTTTAGTATCTTACATTAGAAATAAGTGATAAGTTTATTAAATGTCTGTCATTTTATCATCTTTCTATCTAGGTGTTTTCTAGATAATATCATTTCTTATTCATATCACATGTCTACATATGGACAGCTGGGGTCCTTCTCTGCCACCATTATTCAAGATGTTAGAATCTCTACCACCTGAGACATTGCCAGTCACCAAAGTAGGGGGAAGGTAATGTCAATTATGCATAGACATAATGATTCTGATGAAAACTGACACTAATATTCCCAATCACATGCCAATGGCCAAAGCTAGTCAAGGGGTCATACTTTATTTCTGATGTTTAGACCTTACACAAAATGAAACAAAAACAAATAAAACTCTGCACCTGTTAAGTGTAATTATCATCTGGAAAACAGTTTCTAAAGGAAAATACATTATGAGTTCATCTTTGATATTTCATTACATCTAGCTTTTCCTCAAATACAGGCATGTCTGCAGCAGCATCTAAGCTGAGGACTGGAGATTCAGCTGAAGATGCATCCTAGCCTAAGTAAACTCAGTCATTGACATAATACTTTTCAGACAGGTTTCTTTTCTCTTTACTTTTGCCTGTGTAATCCCTTACTCACTGTAAATGCAATAGTAATTTCCCTAGGAAACAACATTTCCTTCCTTTGTGTTTTCACCATAGCTGGAAGACCTAGAATATAGCTTTTACTAAAAGAGCTTGCTTATGACAATGCCCAGCTAGTGCTAAATAAAGACATTAAAAAGCCCAAAGGCTGAAGTCCTACAGAACGGGATTTAAGTGACTTGTCATCTACTTTTTCTTTTCTAGATGTGGAATCCTGAGCTAATTACCTAAGCACTATGAGCTTCAGTTCTCCTTTCTGTGAAACAGAAATTACTCCTAAAAGCAGTTGGTTAATCAAGTAAAATTAGTAATTTCTTGATACTTAAGAGAAAAATTGAACTCAAATTTAAAATTCTAATTCTGCAAGAAGCTGTATCTGAAAGACTACAAGGGATGCACAGCAGGAATCCAAAAGTGAATACAAATAGGCCTTCCTTTAAAAATGTAACTTAGCCATAATAAACTAAACTCAGATTTTTCCTTTTAGAAAACACTGCTAATGCTAACTTAAAGATAGTAATCCAAAAAATCTTTAAAATACTACAGTTAGAGAATTAAATATGCCAGACCCGAAGCACCGCCTCAAACATGTTGTAACTGACATGCTATGAAAAACAACATCTCAGAATTATCTTTTTGTTTTCAACAAGGTTAAGAAAAAAGGAATGAGTCTTCCATATATATATATATGTATATATTTTCTCAGTGGAATCTCATACTAAAATTATACTGTATATTTTATGTATGATTTAATTTGATTCCTAACAATTCTGAGATACATGGTACCTGTTTTTTTTGGTTGTTGTTTGTTTTTTAACCATCTGGAAAAGTTTCTAAAGGAAAATACATTATAAGGTCATCTCTGATATTTCAATGCATCTAGCTTTTCCTCAAATATAGGCAGGTCTGCAACAGCATCTAAGTCGTTGTCTATCTCAGTGAAATCTCATACTAAAATTATTCTGTATATTTTATACATTATTTCATTTGATTCCTAACAATTCTGAGATAAATGGTACCTTTTTTTTTTTTTTTTAGGAGAGGAAAAGAAGACTCAGAGATAAAATTAAGTTTGGAAAAATTATGGAACTTGACTATTGTTACTCAGCTATATTCATTAGTAAAGCCAACCTAAACTCTAGAATCACTGTCTCCTAGCTATATTAGAAGTGCCAGAGAGCCGGGCGTGGTGGCACATGCTTGTAATCCCAGTACTTGGGAGGCTGAGATAGGAGGATCACAGGTTCGAGGACAGCCTCAGCAAGTAGTGAAACTCTCATCAACCTAGTGGGACCTTGTTTCAAAATAAGAAATAAAATTGGGCTGGGGGTATAACTTGGAGGTAGAATGCTTCTGGGTTCAATCCCCAGTACCAAAAAAAAAAAAAAAAAAAGTGCTTAGAGATACTTAATTATAAGACATACCCTATAGAAGAGTTTGCCATTTGGATCTCACAGAAAATATAAAGATGAGATGAACAAACTAAAGGTAAATAGAATCTCAAAGAATGTGGTAAATTATAAAGTTCAGATATGTGTTGCTCAATTTGTTACCAATGTAAGACCTGCCTTAGAATTTCCAGGAATGGAGCTAGAGCTTTTTAAAACATATTCCCAACTGACTGTGTGTGATACGTGTCTGTCTGTCTCTTTCATTGTTTTGCAATACTGGGGACTGAACCAAGGGTGCTCGTCCATGGAGCTACATCCCAAACCCATTTTATTTTTTATTTTGAAACAGGGACTTGTGAAGTTGCCTAGGTTGGCCTCAAGCTTGTGATCCTCCTGCCTTAGCCTTATGAGTAACCAGGATTACAGGCATGCTCCACTGTGCCTGGCGCCAGCTGACTCAATGCATACATGTTTCAAAACAATAAACATTATCTATGAATTTAGGAAGGAGAGATCAAACTGGCTCATTTCTCCTTCAAATCTATCTGAACTATTTTTTTTCCAGTATTTTTCTTATATTTCCTTTAGGAGCAATAAAAGAAAAAATATATTTTGGCACATTTAAAAAAAGGCTTTAACTAGAATTGATACTACTAGTTTTGGTAACCCTTCATTATGAAATTCTAATTTATAAAAGTCATGACCAACCAATTTTTTGTTTGTTTTTGGCTATGTTGGGGTCTAACCCAGGATCTTGTGTATGCTAGGCACACACTCTATCACTAAACTATACTCTCCTATATTCTCTATTTCATGTTTTAGCTACTACTGTAGCAGCTGACGAAATACTTTGCTGATTATTAAACACTATTTAAGCAAAGTACAAGGTCAAATTTATTAAAAACACCAGATGATCTAAATATGATTATACTGCCACCTACTGTTTGACTTTTAACGTGACACAATCATACTATTAGAATCTAGTGGGATAAAAACAACAAAAACCCTAAAACAAAACAAAAACCCAAACAATGCTGTTAGAACCAACAGTTTTGTGGTACAAACAATGAAAGCTGTCCCTGTTTAAAGTCACTACCAGTATCTTAAGGATCACCAGTAAAATAAGACAGCTAGTGCCATATCACAACATTTAATGTTTAAAAACTATAATTCAAATAAAAGAGGAAAGTCAACTAGACAACTAATACACATCAAATAGTTATTAAAATAGCCTTAAAGCCTGGAATGGTGGCACAAGCCTGTAATCCCAGTATTTGGGAGGCTGACACAGAACAATCGCAAGTTGGAGAATAGCGTCACCAAACAGTAGGACTCTCAGCAACCTAGCAAGACTGTTTAAAATAAAAATGAAAAGGAAAAAAAAAATTGGGGCTGGGGTGTAGATTAGAGGTCTATGTCCCCTGGGTTCAATCCCCAGTACCATCAATCACTCAATCAATCAAGTATTAAAATTCATAAAAATTGAAAACAAGCTAAAAGAGAAATATTGAACAGCAATTTAAATATTGGGAAAAAAACATTAAATAAAAACAAAGCACAAATTAATAAGTACAGAGTTGTCTGAAAACAATTCTGGAAGTTCCAGTTTCTGAAATTTTCTGATGATTAAAGTGTAGGTTATTCAAAATATTTAGTAAATATGGTATATTCAAACAATATACCATTTGAGAAAGTGTAAAAGTTTTGAGACTCAGTATAAAATTTATGGCGAGGACAATCAAACCATGCACACTAAGATCATCTATAAGAAAACACAGGATGTTGTCTGGAATCAAATTCCTATGAGCTGGGTGTGGTGGTGCATGCCTATAATCCCAGTTCTTGGAAGGCTAGATAGGAGAATCATAGATTCCAGGCCAGCCCTGGCAACTTAGTGAGATAGTTTCAAAATAAAAAATAAAATAGGGCTAGGGCTATAGCTCAGAGGTAGATCGCCCCTTGGTTCAATCCCCAGTGCAACACACAAAAAAAACCCCTATAAACATCAGTATTTCAAATATAAGACACCATTAGTGGGTTGCAGAAGATTTGCCCAGCTTGATTTCTTCTCAGTTTCCTTAGCATAATATGGCTGAATTCAGTCAGCAATAAAGAGCCAGTGAAATGATGTAAATTCAATTACATATACAATACCATCTAAATTTACTCATCTATGACAATAATGTGTATAAATGTAGACATCTTTAGACACATGGAGTGTCATTTTCAATTAAACTATATTTAACTTAATTTGTTTGATAATATTCTCAGCAAAAAATAACTTCTTA
>PVLC010011372.1:21904-47394 GCA_004027655.1 Graphiurus murinus
ACGCTTGTAATCCCAGCATTCGGGAGGCTGAGACCAGAGGATCCGGGTTCGCGGCCAGCCTCAGCTACCTAGTGAGGCACTCCGCAACTTAGTGAGACTCGGTTTCAAAATAAAGAATAAAAAATAGGGCTGAGGGTGTAGCTCGGAGGTAGAATGCCCCTGAGTTCAATCCCCAGTACCGCAAAAAAAAAAAAAAAAAAAAAACTTCTTAGACTTCTCTACCCACCTATTTGGTCATAGAATGGATTTTGGACATATAAGACATAATATCCCACATTTAATCACCAATAGCCTACTGCATACTTTAATTGTTACTTATGACATAACCAATATTGAAAAGAAATATTGCTATTAATTATATAAAGGACATTTTATAAAATTAATTTTTAAAATTTCTGACTTTAAACCTAATAGCTTAGCTGGGTGTAGTGGCATACTCTTGTAATCCTCGTACTTGGGAGGCTGAGATCGGAGGATCCGGGTTTGCGGCCAGCCTCAGCTACATTGTGAGGCACTTTGAAACTTAGTGAGACCCTATTTCAAAATAAAGAATAAAAAATAGGGCTGGGGATGTAGCTTAGAGGTAGAATGCCCCTGAATTCAATCCCCAGTACCCAACAAAACAAAACAAAACAAACAAACAAAAAAAAGAAATAAAAAAATAGAAATAAAAAAAACTAATAGCTTTAGCTGGAATAAGATATAGTTCTGATGTTGCTCTTCAAGACTAATAAGTCAATAAAGTAACACTAGAAGAAAAGTAACTTCCTGTAGTTTGATTTAATAGAAAAATACAAGTAAAAATTAGGGATACTGGCTGGGCATGGTGGTTCACACCTGTAACCCCAGTACTTGGGAAGCAGGATAAGACAGGAGATAAGCAGGTTTCAGACCAGCCTTAGCAACTCAGCGAGGTCCTCAGAAACTTAGCAAGACCCTGTTTCCAAATAAAAGATAAAATAGGGCTTGGACAGCTTGGAAGTACCAAGTACATGGTGTTCAATCCCCAGTACCACCAAAAAAAAAAAAATTAGGGATACCAAGTACCAAGTACAAGAAAGCATATAAAACTGATGAATTGTAGCTTCCTTCTCCAGCTGATGAATCTTTTTTTTTTTTTTGGTACTAGAGTTTGAACCCAGGGGCATTCTACCTCTGAGCTATACCCCTAGCCCTATTTTTATTCTTTATTTTTGAAACAGGGTCTTACTAAGTTACAGAGAGCCTCACTAAGTAGCTGAGGCTAGCCACGAGCCCAGATCCTCTGGTCACAGCCTCCCACTTGATGTATCTTTTTTTTTTGGGGGGGGCGGTACTGGGGATGGAACCTGGGGGCATTCTACCTCCGAGCTACAGGCCCAGCCCTATTTTTTATTCTTTATTTTAAAACAGGGTCTCACTAAGTTGTGGAGGGCCTCACTAAGCAGCTGAGGCTGGCCGAGAACCTAGATCCTTCAGTCTCAGCCTCCCAAATGCTGGGATTACAAGGGCGCGCCACTATGCCCGGCTCACTTGATGAATCTTACCCAACTATCTTGCTGGTTCAAGTGGAAGTAAGGCCAATAAAGGGTTGGAAATATAATGAAGTGGTTTTGCACTATTTTTTTGGTGGTGGTGGCACTGGAGATTGAAACCAGGAGCATTCTACCTCCAAGTTACACACTCGACGCTATTTTATTTTTATTTTGAAACAGGGTGTCCCTAGGTTGATGAGAGTCTCACTACTTGCTGAAGCTGTCCTCAAACCTGCAATCTTCCTGTCTCAGTTTCCCAAGTACTGGGATTACAGGTGTGCACCACCAGGCCTGGCTTTTGCACTACTTTTTAAAAAACGGGATAGAAGTTAGGAGAACAAAGAAGCTAAAATTATCTTCAATTTTATGTCTGTCTCACTCTTATGCATGATCACAAAACTGATCTTTTGAATAATTAAAATGCACAAATTTAACTCAAGAGTTAATAAGCATTTTCTGCAACGGATCATTTAGGCTTTCTGGGTCAAAAGGCAAAACTGAAGGTATTATGTAGGCACTTAAAAGGAGAAAAACCCACTAATTTTTATTTATGAAATTTAAAATATAATTGGATATATTACTATATTGTACTTACTGTAATATATGTCTACAAATGAAAACTACATATGTTCACCTGTCCAGTACTGCCCAATAGTGATGACAAGCATATGATTTTGGGGGGTGGGTGGTACTGGGGATTGAACTTAGGGGCATTCTACCTCTAAGCTACACCCTCAGTACTTTATTTATTTTGTTTATTTATTTATTATTTATTTATTTATTTATTTGTGGTATTGGGGATAGAACCCCAGGGCATTCTACCTCTGAGCTATACCCTCAGCTCTATTTTTTCTTTATTTCGAACAGGGTCTCAGTCAGTTGCAGAGGACCTTCATTAAGTAGCTGAGGCTGGCTGCAAACTGCGTTCTTCCTGTCTCAGCCTCCCAAGGACTGGGATTATGAGCTTGTGCCAACACACCCAGCTTATTTTTTTTATTTTGAAACAGGGTCTTGCTAAATTGCTGAGACTGTCCTCAAACCTGCATTCTTCCTGTCTCAGTCTCCCAAGTACTGGGATAACAGGCACGCATCATCGCTCCCAGCTACAAGTCCATGATTTTAACTGAATTATATTCATTGCTTAGAAGTTAGAAGGCAGCCAAGCCTGGTGGTGCACGCTTGTAATCCCAGTACTTGGGAGCTGAGACAGGAGGATCCAGGTTGGTGGCTAGCTTCAGCTACTTAGTGAGGCTCTCTGCAACTTAGTGAGACCCTGTTTCAAAATAAAAATGACAAAACAAAATAGGACTGGGGGTGTAGCTCAGAGGTAGAATGCCCCTGAGTTCAATCCCCAGTACTGAAGGAAAAAAAAAAAAAAGAAGTTAGCAGGCATTTATAAGATTTTATTATATTCTTCTATTATTCTCCTTTTTACCTGTTGTTACACTGCTAATTAATCGCTTTTTTTTTTTTTTTTTTTTTTTTAACAGCACTGGGAATTGAATGCAGGACTAAACATGTGCTAATCAAGTGCTCTACCATCTCCAGTCTTTTTTAAATTTTTTTTTTCCCCTGTGGTAGTGGGGATGGAACTCAGGGGCATTCTACCTCTGGGCTATACCCCTAGACCTATTTTATATTTTATTTTGAAACAGAGTCTCACTAAGTTGCTGAGGCTGGCTTTGAACCTGTGATACTCTTGTCTCAGCCTCCCAAGTACTGGGATTACAAGCATGTGCCACCATGCCCAGCCTTAAATTTTTTTATTTTTTTTTTATTTTTTTTTTTTTGCGGTACTGGGGATTGAACTCAGGGGCATTCTACCTCCGAGCTACGCCCCCAGCCCTATTTTTTTTTATTCTTTATTTTGAAACCGAGTCTCACTAAGTTGCGGAGTGCCTCACTAGGTAGCTGAGGCTGGCCGTGAACCCGGATCCTCCGGTCTCAGCCTCCCGAATGCTGGGATTACAAGCGTGCGCCACCACGCCCGGCTCCCAGCCTTAAATTTTATTTTAAGACAGGGTCTGACTCAGTTGCCCAGATTGGCTTTGAATCTGCGATCCTCTGGCCTCTGCATTCTTAGTGATAAATCATTTTCAAAAGAATCTTTTTATCTTTATACTTTGGTACTGAGGATTGAGCCTATACCCCTAGCCCTTTTTTTATTTTGAAACAGAGTCTTCTCTGTTTATGGCTTCGAACCTGTGATCTGCCTGGCTCAGTCTCCCCAAGTCCTGGGAATACAGGCATGTACCACCATGCCTATCTAAGAATGAAGCTGCTTAACTGGTAAATGGATTTTGAAACATGAAAATTTCCTTGTACTTTCATCTATGCCTGACAAACACTGCTGAAAATGTATCAGTTGCAAATCTATGTAATGAATATCTTGTTTTAACTTCTAACAGCTAGATATATAAAAACGATTTGAAATTATTGATTCAAATAGTAGCTGTTGTGAAATTGGCTTTACCCTATATATGTTTCACATATAAGCACTGTTTTTTCTTTTTTGTTAATTCTAAGTAGAATTCATTAATATTAATTCATAAATATTAGTAAGTCTGCATATCTAGACTAGTAAGCAAGTAAGAAAGAATAAGAGTAAAAATTTAAGTAATATGTTTGGACAATAACTATGCATGCATACATGTATGTATATATTTGTGGTACTGGGTGTTGAACCCAGGAGAATTCCATCTCTGAACTATACCCCAAACATTTTTATTATTTTTTTAAATTTTGAAAAAGGGTCTAAGTTATTACATGCTGTTCTCAAATCTGCAATCCTCTAGTCTTAGTCTCCCAAGTACTTGAATGGCAGGTGTCAGTCACCATGTCTGGCTTAAACAGTAACAACTTAAACTAGATATTCATACATCAATGATTCCATATGAAAGTTACAACAAACCTCTTTGGTTGACTAAAAGGCACTAGGTGAGACTCAGTACAGACATACTTTATTACTCTGAAACAAATCATGTCTATTTACTTTCCACAGTATATAAAAGCTACAAAAGTTGGATTACATTCATTCATTACTTATTAGGCATGAGTATCATTCCCCTCTTTCACCCCCCACCCCACCAAGTAAGACTAAGGACTCAGGAAGTTACTGTAAGCCTTTTCATTTCTTTCTTTTTTCTTTTTTTGCGGTACTGGGGATTGAACTTAGGGGCATTCTACCTCCGAGCTACACCCCCAGCCCTATTTTTTATTCTTTATTTTGAAACCGAGTCTCACTAAGTTGCGGAGTGCCTCACTAGGTAGCTGAGGCTGCCCGCGAACCCGGATCCTCCGGTCTCAGCCTCCCAAATGCTGGGATTACAAGCGTGCGCCACCACGCCCGGCCTTTTCATTTCTTTCTGATCAGCTCCCACCTGCATTATGAAAAATGCATTGGATATACAATAAAATATGGCATCTCTGAAAAGTTTTATCCTTATTTCTTGTCTTTTAATTTTGTGCTTGTTTTACAATAAATATGAATTACACATAGGGGAAAAAATCAAAACATGTTCATTAAAAGACAATTCAGAAAATATACAAAGTACCTTAAGTAGTGATTCAAATTAGACCATAGTAACTACTTACCCACAACCAGGCCACATTCAGGACAGATCATATCACCAGCTCTGTAGTCTTCCACTAAAATTGCATCTGGATGGTTTGGACATGTAACTCTTGGAAGTGCATCCAAGCTAAAAGGAAAAAAAAAAAAAATTATAGTTTTATATCCTCCCAACAAACATGTAACAAAAATCTTCTGGGGTATGTGTGTGGGATTCTGAACACTTTTCCAATACCGTAAATTTATAATATATTTAAGCTAAATGTTAAAAGTAACCATTTAAAGTAGGTTACTTTAAATTCTAGCTAGTAATTAGCAGGTAGATTCTATGAGGATGACTTTTGTTAGAGTACTTGATGGTTTGCAGACATAGAAGTCCTTCAAAATTTAATAGAAAACAATGTTTTTTATTTTATTTATTTATTTATTTTTGCGGTACTGGGGATTGAACTCAGGGGCTTTCTACCTCCAAGCTATACCCCTAGCCCTATTTTTTATTCTTTATTTTGAAACAGGGTCTCCCTAAGTTGCAGAGTGCCTCACTAGGTAGCTGAGGCTGGCCGCGAACCCAGATCCTCTGGTCTCAGCTTCCCAAATGCTGGGATTACAAGCGTGCGCCACCACGTCCAGCTCTATTTTATTTTTTTTAATCTTAGGCAAGTTACTGAGATTTTTTAAAATCTTGATTAATGTAATAGTGACTAGTTACCATATCAGCCTACAGCATTTGCAAACAACCATCTGGTTTGTGCCCTTTGCCACTTATTTCTTTGGTCAGGGAATAAATTTCAGGTTTGTACTTTTCTACTTGTTAGTCACCAGTAACAGATTTAGAAATAGTACATGAACCCAGTAGGTATATAAATGAAAGATGGTAGATGTAGCCTTGCTGAACTTAGGATCTGGGGATTTCATTTAGTCCAGAGTTGAGGTTTTTAGCACTTAAAAAATGGTTTCAAAGCTAATCTATTCACTGGAATCATAATATTAATAATGGGATGACAACACAATCACAAATATTTGCTATCACTGAGAATAAACCTGCTTTAAAAATTCACTTTAAGTGCCAGGTGTGATAGTGCACACATCTGTAATTTCAGTACTTGGCTGGCTGAGACAGGAGGATCACAGGTTTGAGGAGAGCCTCAGCAACTTAGTGAGGCCCTGTTTCAAAATAAAAATTAAAAAGGGGAAGGGTATAAATCAGGGTAGAATGACCCTGGGTTCAATCCACAGTATCCTCCAACCAATTCACTTGAAGTAAGACAGTAAATGGCTATTATGGCCATCAGAAACATACATAAAAGACTAAATCAACTGTCCTATAGTATATAAGTAGATATTTGTGGTTCTGAATAAAGCCTCTCATGCTTACAATCAGAGTATTAACTATCATCTGAGAAGGTGAATTGGAAAACTGATAAAATTATCTATATCCCTCGAATTTATATAATTAAGTTAACCAGAACATATCTTGGATCTTCTCACTGGGAAAACAGGGGACGCATTGCTTTACATTTATACTTATTCCATAATTTCCTGATAAAAATAGTTGAATACATTATGAAAAGTAAAATTAAGCAGTAAGCATAAATTATGACAAACTATGTTGGGATAAAGGAAAATGTTAGCAGAACTAGAGTAATTACACATGTAAAATAGAGGCTATGTGAAACACAACATGACAAGGATTGCTACAATATTTTGGGACTATTAGAAAATTGATAGAGGCTAGCATAAAGGTACACACCTATAATACCAGTATGTGGGAGTCTGATACAAAAGGATTGCAGGTTTGAGGCCAACCTCAGCAAATCAGTAAGACCCTGTCTCAAAATAAAAAGGGCTAGGGGTTTAGCTCAGAGGTAAAATTCTCCTGGGTTCAATCCCAGTACCCCACCCCCCCAAAAAAGTAGATATAAAATGTTATAGTGTGCATGAAAATGATAGAAAACTTTAGGATATGCTAAATGAAGAATAAAGTAGGAATTCTATACAACACTTAAAAGTGAACTAGTTAAAGCCAGGCATGGTGGTACACACCTCTAATCCCAGTACTTGGGAGGCTGAACCAGGAGGATCACAGGTTTGAGGCCAGCCTCAGCAACTTAAGCAAGACCCTGTTTCAAAAATAAAAATAATGATAAAAAGGGCTGAGGGTGTAGCTTGGAGGTAGAATTCCCCTGGGCTCAATCCCAGTACCAAAAAAAAAAAAAAAAAAAAAAAAAAAAAAAAAAAAAAAAAAAAAAAAAAAAAAAAAAAAAAAAAAAAAAAGTGAACTAGTTACATGCAGTAACAAGGATGAATACCAAAATACTGATCAAGAAACTGAAGAGTGGAATATATATACTATTTATTTAAACTTTAAAGAGGGTAAAACAAATCTATGGTGTCAGGAGTCAGGATGCGGTTCTTTTTGGGAAGGAGTAATGACTGAGGACACAAAAGAGGCTTTGCCAGTGTTATGGCCAGTGGCGTATGATTTCTTGACATGGGTGGTAGTTATGTATATGTGCTCATGCTTTAACTGCACACAACATTTAGGTGCTAACTTCAAAAAAGGTAAAGAGTAAGGTAATAACCAGGGTTACATTAGGCCACCTTTTAGGGGAAGAGAGGGTAAAAGTATGTTAGTTAAAGCCTATTCACTAGGAAAATACCAAGAAACTGGTAGCACTGGCTAGTATGGGGAGAATTAGATGGCTGGGAGCTAGTGAAGGAGGAAGACTACATTTTACTGCAGTCTTTTGTACTTTTGCTTTCTATTCATTATCTATCCAAAATAAGATAAAATTATGCTTATGTAGTCAACTTCTAATTAAATATTCCACAAATATAAAAGAGGAATCAAGCTTGGAGTGATGGAAGAGGTAGAGAAACAAGAGGAAGGAACTGAGAAAACACCACCAATGACATTAAAACAATTTAGACTACCAATGGTGCCAGATAATCCCAATCCTCATTTTACGGCTATCATGTATAAGGTGCTTGTGTGTCTACTACTATACATTTATTATGACCAATCTTCATAACAATTCTGCAAGATAGACACTATTTCCATTTTAAAGATTATGCTAGCCGGATATGGTGGCACATGCTTGTAATCCCAGTACTTGGGAGGCTGAGACAGAGGATCCGGGTTCACAGTCTCCGCAACTTAGTGAAACCCTGTTTCAAAATAAAGAATAAAAAATAGGACTAGGGGTGTAGCTCAGAGGTAGAATGCCCCTGGGTTCAATTGCCAGTACCGCAAAAAAAAAAAAAAAAAAAAAATGCTCAGAAAATGATTTGTTCATAGTCACAGAATAATTTTCAGAGCTTAGTTTTGAACTTGGAACATGTGTTCTTTTCTGTGAGAACACCAAGCAGTTTCATAGCCTAATAACTGTATATCATTCTCAGGGGGGTAAAGTGCTAAAGGGTAGAAATCTAACATTTACCTTCTTTTGTTCTCAATGGGAGAAAAACTTGAGAGATGAGTAATTACACTGGCACATAAATTTAACAGCTTAGGTCTAGAAAAATTTATTTATTTGAAAAAAATTTTAAGTGAAGAAAATAAAGGCACACAAAGAAATGTATTATTTGGGTAAAGAATCTAACCAGTAAATTTACTGTATGCACATTTTTTTCCCAATAAAGTTTCCTGTTCTATTATATACAAAACCTGAGCCTAAATATAACCCCATTCACCTCCCGAATCTGCCATGAGAGAATTTTAGTATTGGGGTAATTTGGGGAAGCCAAAGATTCCCATTTATCTATAAGGTAGCCTTACCAAACAAACCACACCCAGATAGAATAATTGAGCACTCAATCATAGAATTAGAATCAGGAAACAAGGTTGTCACTGGCTGTATGAGTTACTTCCAGCCAGAGGTGTTAGCCCTGCCTGTATCCTCAGTATCTGGTAGGCTGAGACAGGAGGATGGTGGGTTCAAGACCAGCTTCAGCAATTTAGTTAGACCCTGTTTCAAAATAAGAAAGGCTGGGGGTGTAGCTCAGAGGTAGAATGCCTCTAGGTTCAATCCCCAGTACCCAAAATAAAAAAGTTTCTTAATTTACTTCCAGACAAGACATTAGCTAAAGCTGCCCCCCTCCCCTTTTAACCATAAATGGTTAAGTCTTGGTAGTATTTACCAGAAAGTGCCTGGACTTCTCCAGTTTACAGTTTTGTGAATAATGGGCTTTCAACCATGAATTTTATCAATTCCACAGATAAGAGTCAGAGAAATTGTGCCAGAGCTGCCTTCCAGAAGCTGCAGAACTTACCTACTTTTAGTACATTATGAATTAGAGAGGCCAATTGTGCGATAACAGAAACAGGTATCTCAGATTCTACCCTTACCACTAACTTTGGAAAAGTCAACATTGGCATGACTCACATAAACACACATAAGCAAAAATACTAATATCTACCTCACAGTGGTAATGAGAGATATAATTAGGATCTGCAAGCATTTTTCAGGTCACAAGATTAATGGATGTCTCTAAAGACACTGCACTTCCTGTAGATATGTGTAGATTACACTTAAAAATCTCAGTGACTTCACAGCATACGTAAATAATTTTCTGCGGGCGAGACTGCTTCAAGAGTACGCAGATAGCGACATTTGTAAAAAAACAAAACAAAACAAAAAAACCCTTTAGCAGAAAACCCATCAACTCTTCGGAAGTGCCCTAGCTTCCACTTCGGAGGGCCACTGGGATGGTACTGAGTTTCCATCCAGCTGACCTATGCTGACGTTTCCAACTTTCTAGCTGTCAGATCGATAGGAACCTAGAAATAGCCATTTCCCGCTCTTGGGAAAGAGGAATTACGGACCCTTGGGTGGGACAGGCCATAGATGGAAAAACAAGCGTAGAAAAAACAAGCCAAAAAAAAAACCACTTGAAATGTTCGCCAGAGACGCGAGGCCGGGTGCTGGGACACAGGGACGCACACAGAGCAGAGCCAGGCTGAGCAGGCGACCCGGGGCGCCGGGGCGGTCGCGCAGATAGATTGGCGCCCCTGCGACACCCCTGCCCCGGGAAGCGCCTTTGTCCCGCCGGCCGGCCGCCCGCCTCGCCTCGCACCTCCGGGGCGCACAGCCGGCCGCGAAGCCCCGGCCGCCCGCTCCCGGCCCGCCGCGCTCGGCGACGCACTAACCGGCTGGTAGACGCCATCTTCGCGGCCACCGCGGCTCCAGCAACAACAGCAGCGCTGGAAACAGGAAGAGACTGGCGGCGAGACGCCCAGAGACCGGCTTTTATAGGAGAGTCACTCACGCAGCCGTAAGGGCGCGGCTACGGGTCGGGAGAAAGGCCAAGAATGTCGAGATCCGGCGTGCCACGTGCTTTGCTTTTTCTTTCTCTTGGTTTTTCCCCCTCCCCCGTTGGTTTCTGTCATTTGACGTATTGCTGGGCGAATCAGGAAACTACCCTGGGAGAGTCTCAAGGAAAACCTGCGAAGAAGCAACATCAGAGCTCCTTTTAATCTGACTGCGTGAAAACACGGAGAAAACCCTGGGCTCCCGGAGGGGGCAAAGCCCCCCTTCCCGACCCCTTCCTGAGGAGAAATCGCTCTTTTCTCTCACCTCCACCCTCCAGTCAGTTACTCCCTTGGACTGCATTTCTTACTTGCCCCTAAGAGTGATTCTTCCTTATGAAGGAATTTGGAATAAAAAGAGAAATTGGTTTAGGGCAATCAGAACAGGTGACAACTCAAGCCCTGTCGTCGGTGAGCATGCAGTGTCTTCTGAGGCACGTCATTGAGCTCCTCGGCGTTGGGGGGTAATAGTATCTGCCTTGCATACTCTTAGAGTTGGCAGAGGAAACAAAACCATGTGGCTGCACTCTGCTCTGACGCACAGAGAGAGGGGCCCCGCTCTGACCCTTATTTCTTTTCATTGCCATTGGCAAATTTAGCTGTTAACTTAGAGAACTTGGCAGAACCTCTAATACCGCACAAGGTCCCTAGATTTATTAACTGGCCAAAGTAACCCTAATACCACACAAAGTCCCTAGATTTATCAATGATGAAAACCACTCAATGTAGGGATTGGAGGAGAAAGTGCTCTCAAAGCCGGGTTTGAAGAAGGCTCTGGTGGTTTCCATGGGGACGGGAACTCAGATATAGTGACCTCTTTATACAGGGATGGGGCTTAAATGTCACTGAGCTCCTATTGTTTTCTTGAGCAGGTGGGAGATACTAGCATCCCTAGAAAGAATAAGAGGTGAGAGAGGCAAGAATTTAGAAACTGAAATCTAGATGGGGATGGGGGAACATGACATGTTTTCTTTTTTAGTCTTCCATTCTGTAATTGAAAACTTGATTGTACTGTGGGCCTCTCTCTCTCTCTCTCTCTCTCTCTCTCTCTCTCTCTCTCTCTCTCTCTCTCCTTCCCTCCCTCCCTCCCTCTTTCTCTCCCTTCCTCCCCTTCCATCCATCCACCCACCCACCCATCCATCCATCCACCCAGAAAAGGTTTGGGGGCGCTCCACCCCAACAATCCAATACAGAGTATTCATGGTAGAGCATTTTGGTGAATGAAAGAAGAGGAGGGCACCTGCACATCTCTTGAAGATCAAGAATAAGGACCAAACACCATCAAGAATAAGGACTGGACACCTAGTGGATTCACAATAGGTATTCAACAATGTTTGTTGAAGGAAGAAATTGTCAAAGAAATTTGGCAGATTGGCGAGATTACTTCTGCCCCATCTGGAGTGTCTTTTATTTGTCATACCTGTAAGGATTTTCTTTATATTAAAACAGAAGGTAGCTTAGGTAAGCCATTCTTTTTCTTTTGTTAGTATGGCACTGGCAATTTATAAAGTATTTTCATCAATATTATCTTATTTAATCTTTATTTTTGATCCTGAGATTAAAACATATGCACACACAAAACGGGGGAACCAATGACCTAGACTATAATGTATCAAAACTTTTGGTTTGTGAGCATTGATATTTTATTTAAACTAATTATGTTAACTAATTTAATTATACTAATTGATTAAACGAGCTCATCTTTTAACATAAATTTTATTCGAAAAGTTTATATCACTACTGTGAAATCACAACTAAAGTATAGTTATTCTAAAGTATAAAATGCTTTACATATTTAGTAAATGTTTTTAAAATTTTTATGACCTACCTACCTTTACCTTTTTAAAAAAACCCTATACAATTATGCATCATAAAATTCATCTGCTTACATGTCAGTGATTTTTAGTACTTTTATCCATTTGTGCAACCATCCCCACACTTTTAGCTTATTTCCATTATCCCAATCAGATCACTCATGCCTTTAAATGTCTATACCACTCCCAGCCCCAGGAATCGCTAATCTACTGTCTATCTCTGTAGATTTATATGAAAAGCCTTTTCTAGATTTTTCATGTAAATAGAATGACCTGGCATAATGATTTGAAGGTTCACTACATTAACCTCATGACCATCCTATTAGAAACAGTGATATAGAAATGTCCATTACAGAAGTGTCTGAATGGTGATATCAGAGAAAATGGCAATTTCCTAGTCTTATGCAAAACTAGACAAATATTTGTTTGAAAAAATTAAGACATGTTTTGATGGGCTAGGAAGAATAGAGGATTCGATATGACCAAATCTGACTGAACTCTACCAGAGAGGGGATGAGAGACCTAGAATATTAGATGTTTTTCAGATGCCTGGTTGCTACAGGCCATATATATTTCTTCTAGAGAAGTGAATTTTTCTCAAAATTTTTTTATCATGGATGAAAATGTTCAAACTCCAAAAATTAAAGAGGATAATATTAGCTGGGTGTGATGGTGCATACCTGTAATGGTAGTACTTGGGAGGTTGAGACAGGAGAATCACAAGTTCAAAGACAACCTCAGCAAGTAGTAAGACTCTCAGCAATCTAGTAAGACTGTTTCAAAACAAAAAGTAAAAAGGGACTGGAGATGTAGCTCAGAGGTAGAATGCCCCTGGGTTCAATCCATAGTACAAAAAAAAAAAAAAGGATAATATAATTAGACTTCATAGTGCTTGTCATCCTGATTAAACAGCAAAATATTGCCACATTTGATTTTTTTTTTGGTGTGTGTGTGTGTGTGTGTGTGTGTGTGTGTTACTGATGGAACCCAGGGGCCTTTTACCTCCAAGCTACAGCCCCAGACCTATTTTATATTTTATTTGGAAATAGGGTCTCACTAAGTTTCTGAGAGCCTTACTAAGTTGCTGAGGCTAGCTTTGAACCTGCCATGCTCCTGTTTCAGCCTTCCAAGTACTAGGATTACAAGCATGCACCACCATGCCCGACTCACATTTGCTTTAATATATACTTTTCTCTCTCTCTTTCTTGTGGAGCTGAGAAGTAAACCTAGGGGACAGTCCACCTTTGAGCTACACTCCCAATTCTTTTTCTTTTCTTTTCTTTTTTTTTTTTTTAAACAGGGTTTCATTAAATTGCTGAGATTGGCCTTGAACCTACAATGCTTCTGTCTCAGCCTCCCAAGTATTGGGATTACAGGTGTCTGCCACTATGCCTGATTTATATTCTTCTCCTTTTCCTCCTTTGCTAAAGACCCAAATATACATTAATAAACATTTCTTAAAAATAGAAATGTTTAAACCTTTTTTAAAATATCACTTTAATACTTACTAAATTACTAAGAATATCTTATTACCACACCGAATTTTCACACTGATTAAGTTTTCATACTGGTCTTTCTTCTCAATGGTTTGATTTCACCAGGCAGAAGAATGAGGCCCTGCTAGAATGGGGAGAGAGGAGCAAGCTCTGGAAGCCACATTTCACGCTTGCCTCTGCTTGCTCCTCTCCAGTATTATTCGAGTGCTGATGTCCTAGGGCCCAGAGGCAAAGGGACTGGGAGGGCAGCAGAGCATCACAGAAACTGGACATAAATGTAGAGTGCTTATAATTCGGAAGTTAGCTTTATTATATCTACGTGTAATTTTTTTTCTTTTTATATGTAGGTTTTGAAGTGCAGGTTTCCAGGGTATTATTATTAAAAATAGAAGAGTTGGTGATGTCCCTCAGCAACTTAGTGAGACTCTGTTTCAAAACAAAAATAAATAAATAAATAAAAGCTGGGGGGCATAGCTCAGGTAGAAGGTCTCTGGTTCAACCTCCAACACCAAAAGAAAAAAAAAAATCAAGGAATAGATTTAATAAGCAGTATACCTACAGCGATCACACAGACTTGATTTTATGAAACAGCTGTGATCTAAAATATTCTGGCCAGTCATTCACACAAGGGCACTTAAGTTTGTCAGACCACGTGCTACCTAAGCTGAAATGTGCCTGGCTCACACCCCATTGCTAAATGTACTTGCATACATGATCTACTGTGGATGGAACCCACAGGCATTCTACCTCTGAGCTATACTTCCAGCCCTATTTTTTATTTTTTATTTTGAAACAGGGTCTCACTAAGTTGCAGAGGGCCTTACTAAGTAGCTGAGGCTGGCTGCTAACCTGTGATCCTCCGGTCTCAGCCTCCCAAGTACTGAGATTACAAGCGTGCACCAACATGCCTGGCTGCATACATGATCTTGATTTAACTGTTCTATTTGTTTGTTTACTTATTTATTTGTGGCTTGTCCATCATTTCAGAATAAACCCCAATCTGTTTATTGGGAAAAGCCAGCAACTTCTCCAAGTATTAGGAGATCACATGTAGGCTTACAACAGTAATCATCTATAAATGGAAAATATTACCTGTCATTTCCATATAGAATCAAGGAGGAAGATTACTAAAAATAGATAATTATTTACTTCAACATTCATAGAGCAGTATTTTCTTTTGAACTTTTAAATTACTTTGATAAAAACAAAACAAAATAACTCTGAGGGGGTCACATCAGTAACTTGAAACTTGAAAAATCATGGAGAATTTAAATGATAGATGAAATTATAATTTTCTAAAAATGTTTTCAAGTACACTGATTTTAGTCTAGATAAAGTTTGCCCTTAAAGTCCTATTAATCACCTTCCCTGATGAACAACTAAGAGAAAATGAGAAGGTAGAACATGTTTTTATTCATGTGACCTGTTACTTGATACTTTCATAAAGACTAAATTTTAGCATTAGGTCTTTATTGTTTCCATGAAAATCACATTCCAAATGCCTTATTCTGTAAAATGAGTACTTAATGTTTAAATAATCTCACATTATTTGAATTTTAAAACTCTGAAAGTATTCATTTGAAGCATGATCCTGGGATAAGAATATAAAACTGCTTCTCTCATTACTGTCATGCATTCATTGCTCACAGTGTTGCAAACTGATATGGGACTTTTAGAAAGCAATCTGGCAATATTCCAAAAACCATTTATCTGTTAAAGCCTCATGAGCCAGCCAGGCATGGTGGCACACACTTGTAATCTCAGTACTTGGGAGGCTGAGACAGGAGGATTGCAGGTTTACGGCCAGCCTCAGCAACTTAGTGATACCCTCTGCAACTTAGTGAGTCCCTGTTTCAAAATAAAAAATAAGCAAAATAAGGCTGGCAGTGTAGCTTAGAGGTTGAATGCTCCTGGGTTCAATCCCCAGTAATACACACACACACACACACACACACACACACACACACACACACACAGCCTCTTGAACCAGTAATCTCACTTCTGAGAACTAGAATAAGAAAACAATCTGAAATATGAGGTAGTATGTTCAGGAAGAGGCCCTTTGCAATGTTATTTATAATAATATAAAAATGGAAGCAAGATAAATGCTCAAAAACACTTGTAACTTTTGTCATAATATTCTAAAACAGGAAGTAACCTTTATGTTTGAAGTAGGGAGCTGATATACAGAAGGTCCCTAACTTTTTAGTACAATTTGGTTGTTAAAACAAATTCATGGAGTTCTGGTTGTCATCTACCATCTTGCTATAGCTGTTTGAGGGAAGGAGGAGGAAAATTACCTGCTATCGTCAGAGCTATACTGAAATTGCATTGAACCAAGCTTGCCACCAAGAGCACAAAAGTCAACATGATGCTGAGCACAAAGGCAGGGAGGGGTTCGTGGTGAAGGTCAGGGGCCTACCCTGGTCCTGCTCAGCTGATGAAGTGATGCACTTCTTCTCCGACTGCAAAATCCAAAGTGGCACATCAGGTATTCGTTTCATCTACACCACAGAAGGCAGACCAAGTGGTGAAGTGTTTATCGAACTTGAATCTGAAGATGCAGTGAAACTGGCTTTGAAGAAAGACAGAGAAACCATGTGACACAGATATTGAAGTATTCAAGTCCAACAGTGTTGAAATGGATTGGGAGTTGAAGCATACAGGTCTGAATAGACCTGATACTGCTAACGATGGCTACCTCTGGCTTAGAAGACTCTCATTTGGTTGTAGCAAGGAAGACATTATTCAGTTCTTTTCAGGGTTAGAAATTATACCAAATGGGATGACACTGTCAGAGGACTTTCAGAGGCGGAGCACAGGAGGAGGGCTTTGTGCAGTTTTCTTCCCAGGAGATAGCTTAAAAGGCCTTAAAGAAACACAAGGAAAGAATAAGGCCCAGGTATGTTGAGAACTTCAAGAATAGCAGAGCTGAAGTGTGAACCCATTATTTCCCCCTCGAAAGCTCATGACTCTGCAGTGGCCAGGTCCTTATGACCAGCCAGGAGTTGGTACATGGTACAGTAGCATTGGCAGAGGAGCTGGACTTGAAAGGATGAGATGGGGTGCCTACGGTGGAGGGTATAGAGGCTATGACCACTATAGTGGCTATAAATGACCAGTATGGCTTTGTGTCTGATAGATTTGGAAGAGAGCTCAATTTCTATTTCTCAGGAATGTCTGATCATAGATAGGGAGATGGTGAGTTCAGTTTTCAAAGAACCTCAGGACATTGTGTACACATGAGGGGGTTACCTTATAAGAGCCACTGAGAATGATATTTATAATTTTTCTCCCCACTTAATCACATGAGAGTATGCACTAAAATTGGACCTGATGGCAGGGTTACTGGTGAGGCAGATGTTGAATTTGCTACTATAAAGATGCTGTGACAACTATGGCAAAAGATAAAGCCTAACATGCAACAGCTATGTAGCTCTCTTTCTGAATTCTACAGCAGGGACAAGTAGTGATGTTTATGGTAGCCAAATGATGGGAGGAATGGGCTTATCCGACAGTCTAGCTATGGGGGACCTGTTAGCCAGCAGCTGAGAGGGGGTTACAGTGGTCAGAGCAGTATGAGTGGATATGATAAAGTTCTATAGGAAAATTCCAGTGACTATTAGTCAAACCTCACTTAGAGGAACACTAAACAGCTACTACAGAAATAAAGACTGTGCATTTATAGAAACTGAATAGAATGGGAGGGATGTCTAGTATATCCAGTATATTTCGTAAATGGGAAATAAAATGGATTCTTATCCCTCTTGGTCTTCTTTCTTTCTTTCTCTTTCTTTTTTTTAAAGAAAACAACACAAACATAGGCTTGTGATTCATGCTTACTGTAAAGTGGAAATCAAGATTGTTTTAATCATTAAACTCAGTAATTCTAAACAATGAAACATTCATCTAGGATATAACAACAAAGTTCATTATTGACCAGAACTGTTAAAACAATTTTCAGCTTTGCTCCTTAGTTATGTTGTAGGTGTGTACCTAAGCAGTAAGGTTGTTTAGGTGCCACAGCTCCTTAATAACTAGATCTTGAGCAACGCTTGGTCCAATGGATTCCTGCAAGGCAGTTGATTCCAAAAAGGAGTGAGTGGCATATTCCACTTTGCATTATGTTATATTCTGTAAATTTGGGGTGCTTTGGGTTTTGTTTTTACATTAATTATAGGGAAAATTTCTTAGAAACAGATGGTGGCTGGACAAGCAGCGATTTCTTTGTATTAGCTGAAAAAATAGTGCCTTCAGACAACATAAATTCTATAATCACTTACAAACATTGTCAAAACACATGCAGTCCTTGCTTACTCCTACATTTCTTTCCTAGAGCTTCACAGACTAAACTAACAAAGACAAATGGGTTAAAAAAGCCCTCTGTCTTCCCAAGAACAGATAAGGCATTATGGCCCTCCCTTTAACACCTGCTTAACCTTCAGAAAATAACTTTACAGTTCTCAAACTGTCTGGATGTCTGCCTGTTTGTAGCCTCAAGGTTAGACTTCACTGTCAAGTAAAAAAAAAATATTATAAAAACAGCTATTGGAGAACAATAAAGTAGATGCGCTTCCTGAATTCCTCTGGTGTGTGTATTCTCGTAACCTTGTCTCAATCCACACCTGTCGACAGACCCCTGACACCTGCCTAGGGCTGGACTCCAGCATTTAGGTTAAAGCAGTTTCACTTATGTTAAATGGTATTCTATACCACAAGACATTGACAACTTCAGATGCATGCTGAGAAACATGCTTTTCTGTAATGTTCAAATATAGGAGTTCTGTCTACAATTCAAAGTGAAAACACTAGGCATGTTTGTTAATACTAGCTCTTTGATTTAGTATGTGAGTGTACACTTTTACTTTTTTATGTTAAAGATCCGGGTTAATTTTGAGCTGTAATACCAATAGTTTAGGAGTTTGGTCATGTTGTTTGTATAAAATTTTGAAGCTTTGATTTAAATCTTTCCTTGTATTGTGATTTTCATTTAGATGTACTGTACTAAGTGAAAATTATTTAATCTTTCTTTTAAAAACTGGAAAAAAAACTGAGCATGGTGATGCACACCTGTAATCCTAGTACTTGGGAGGCTGAGACAGGAGGATCAAAAGTTCAAGGACAGTCTCAGCAAGTAGTGAGACTCTCATCAACCTAGCAAGACCCTGTTTCAAAATAAAAAAAGATAAAATAGGGCTGGGTGCCACAGCTCCTAAATAGCTGGATCTTGAGCAAGGCTCGTCCGCTGGAATTCTGCAAGGCAGACAATTCCAAAATAAGGAATGCGTGGCATATCCTACTTTGCATTATTATATTCTGGAAATTTTGGGTGCTTTGGGTTTTGCTTTTACATTAATTATAAAGGAAAATTTCTTAGACACACATGGTGGAGAGCCAGGTGTGGTGGCACACGCTTGTAATCCCAGCATTTGGGAGGCTGAGACTGGAGGATCCAGGTTCGCAGCCAGCCTCAGCTACCTAGTGAGGCACTCTGTAACTTAGTAAGACACTGTTTCAAAATAAAGAATAAAAAATAGGGCTGGGGGTATAGATTGGTGGTAGAATGCCCCTGAATTCAATACCCAGTACCAGGAGAAAAAAAAAAAAAACACATGGTGTTAATATTAGCTGAAAAAGCAGTGCCTTGAGACAACCCAATTCATTAACCTCTTACAAGCATTAGTCAAGAAATAGGCTTTGCAAATTTATCTAAATAGTTGCTACAAATAGTCTTTTGCCCATTCCCACCTTCCCTGGAATTTTACAGTATACATTAGCCCTCTAGCTACCTGAGATAAGAACACTGCTTAAAGGAGCTAAATAGTAAAGATTTTAACTAATGGAAAAGAATTTTTATATACGTTTTGTATTTTTAATAATTTTATGTACTAAATGAATTTTTATATACGTATTGTAACCTTGACTGGTTGAGGATGACCTTTGAAGGAACAAGTCTGTGGAAATTCCTGTTCTATATGTCTCATTGCAAAAAAAAAAAAATAGTATAAACCAGCTACTAACAAACAATAAAACAGATACACTTCTTCATTGCATTCTGTGTGAGTGCATTCTCACGACCTCATCTCATTCCACATCTGTCAAAGGACCCTCGACCCCACTGCCTTGAGGGCTGGCCCCCAGCAGCTGGAGGTATAGCTCAGAGGTAGAATGTCCCTGGGTTCAATCCCAGTGCCACAAAAATAAATAAATAAATAAATAAAGGAAAAATTCATGTTCCAAGGGCCTTGTTTAAGCAGTGCTTTACTAAGGCTGATTCTGTTCCTTCAGTGTTTGAAAGTAAACTACAGTGAGCTTGCTGAAAGTTGAACCATCTTATTTTTTTTTTACACCCTTGTGACTAATGCTTTTTATACAGTAGCTGCCCAACAAATATTGGTTTGTATGATTTGTATATTTATTTAGTGAAAGAATGTATCTTAAAATATGTTATTATAACTGTTATTCATAATAACTAATCTGAATGAATGAAGCTTTACCAAGCAGTTTTCCCCATTATAGCTAGCTTTGTTTTTTTTTTTTTGGTTTTGTTTTTGTTTTTTCCCTTAGTGTTCTTTTTTTTTTTTTTTTTTTTTTTTTTTTTTTTTTTTTTTTTTCGGTACTGGGGATTGAACTCAGGGGCATTCTACCTTCTATCTATACCCCCAGCCCTATTTTTTATTCTTTATTTTGAAACCGGGTCTCACTAAGTTGCAGAGTGCCTCACTAGGTAACTGAGGCTGGCCATGAACCTGGATCCTCCAGTCTCAGCCTTCCAAATGCTGGGATTACAAGCATGTGCCACCACGCCCGGTGTGTGTTCTTTTTGTTTTCCTACAAACTTTCTATCATACCTGCTCATTCTCATTATTTTCTGTCTTTTCCTGCCTACGATTTTGTTGGTTCACATTAACAAGACGAAAATGTCCAACCTCATAACAGAGCATTTGTCACCAGCTGTCTTTCCACTGATTTTAGCCAAAACAGGTAGTCTCTGTGCAGTGTTCTGTGTTCAGACATTATGTCACACCATCATTACTAGCATCATTATCTGAACATTAACAATGTACTCACTGGCTTAGCAAATCTCTTTTTGAGTGTTTTGAATGATGGTAGGATGAGCCATTCCCAAACAGGGCCTCAGAGAGGTAGTATTAGGTTCATGGTCCATTACATGGGGATTTTCTATTGGGGTGAGTTTTTCAAGTTAAAAAAAAAATAACTTGAATGTATCCTTTCTGTTGAAACTCCAGAACACAGTGGGCTAGCCATCTTCTGCTGACTTTGTTCTTTGTAATCTGTATCAAGATGCACTACAAAAGCCAATGCCACTTTCTGCATTCATCTGTTCTAATTCAGTATTTCGGTCATGCAAGTCAATTTTAAAGCATTCTTATTGCATGCTCACTCTAAAGATGCTTCTGAATTTTCATATTTACTCCTTCAGGTTAGGTTAAACTCTGGCTACATTATCGACTGTCTTGCAAATGAGGGGTTTGTTATCTCTTTCTGCCTTTCTGCTTTCTTTTTTTTGTCATGGGGAAGCTAATGCTAAAAATGACAACAACAATAACAACAACAAAAACCAGTATTTTCCACAGACCCAAAGTCAATAGTTTAATTTTACAATAGAGAGCCTGAGAATTTAACACTAGGCTAAGGGATTACAAATCTGTACATGTAAAATAACTAGACTTGTTTGCTATTTTCAAAACATTATTCCAGACTATACAATATGAGCTAAACCTCAGGTTAACAAGAATTTAGTTTTGCCTTGCTTTCGAATAACTATGAGCATACCTTTGACTATTTTTATTTAGAAGTAAAAAATATTTGGATTTCTTTATCTATTTTTGTGGTACTGGAGATTAAATCCAAGGACACTTACCATTGAGCTATTTGAGACAGGCTCTCTTATTAAATTGCCCTGATTGGCCTCCTACTTGCAATCCTCCTGCCTTAGTCTCCTGAGTTGCTGGGATTACAGGCATGTGCCCCCATGCCCAGCTAGATTTAGCATCCCTAATCTGAAAATCTGAAATGTGAAATGCTCCAAAATCCAAAAATGTTTATTTAACAATATGAATCCACAACAAAATTCCACACCATAAGACTTCATTTAATGCACAGAATTACTTAAAATTTTATATAAATATGCCTTCAGGCTAGTGTATAAGATATGTATGAAGTGAATATTAATTTCATAATGAGACATGGTTCCCATTTTCAAGATATCTCATTATGTATATGTAAATATTCCAAAATCTAGGGGAAAAAAGCCCCAAATTCAAAACACTTTTGCTCTCAAAAATTTTAGATAAAGGATACTCAACTGGAATACTTTTCCACCTAATTGATTATAAAATAAGTTAAGATATTTTGTGGTACAGGAGATGAAACCCAGGAGCATTCTACCTCTGAGCTACACCTCCAGCCCTTTTATTATTTGTTTGGAAACAGAGTTTGGCTAGATTTCTGAAAGCCTCACTACACTGCTGATGCTGTTCTCAAATCTGCAATCCTCCTGTCTTAACCTCTCAAGTACTGGGATTACAGATGTGCACTACCACCCCTGCTGTTATGTGACTTCTTTTTTCTTTTTTTTTTTTTTTTCCTTGTGGTACTGAGGATAGAACCCAGGGTAGTCTACCTCCAAGTTCATCCCTAGCCTTGTTTCCCTGTTTGTTTGTGGTACTGAAAATTGAATCTGGGGTATTCTACCTCCGAGCTCCAAGCTACACCCTCAGCCCTATTTTATTTTTTGATGAGAGTATCACTACTTTCGGACACTGTCCTGGGACCTAAGATTCTCCTGTCTCAACCTCCCAAGTACTGAGATTACAGGTATGTGCTACCATGCCCAGCTATGTGACTTAAGATAATTCATCTAGCACTAATACAGCTACTCCAGCTTTCTGAAAATTTAAAGCTCTGAGCACAATAAAAGACTGTATTAATATTTTTTGCATTTATTAAGATTATTTGCTGAAGATGTTACTCTACGTTTTTCTTCCTTATAGCTTTGTTTTTTCTTTTATTTTCTTATGGTACTAGGGATGAAATCCAGGGGCACTCTACCTCCAAACTACACCCTCAGCCCCATTTTTAATTCTTTATTTTGAAACAGGGTCTCACTAAGTTGCAGAGGTACTCACTAAGTAGCTGAGGCTGGCCATGAACCTGCCATCCTCCTGTCTCAGCCTTCCAAGTACTGGAATTATAAGCTGCACCACCTTGCCTGGCTTCTCTTAATATATCTTTTTTTTTTTTTTTTTTTTTGCGGTACTGGGGATTGAACTCAGGGGCATTCTACGTTCGAGCTATATCCCCAGCCCTATTTTTATTCTTTATTTTGAAACAGAGTCTCACTAAGTTGCGGAATGCCTCACTAGGTAGCTGAGGCTGGCGGAGAACTTGGATCCTCTGGTCTCAGCCTCCCAAATGCTGGGATTACAAGCGTGCGCCACCGTGCCCGGCCTCTTAATATATCTTTTTGATAACTTTTTGGCTATACAGAAAGTTCCTCCTCCTTTTCCTTAATTTCTGCTTTGCCTGACATATTTTAGATATACTTTTGTTTATTTATCCCTTCTCATATTAAAAACAGCCATATTGTTTCTAACCATTCCTGACTTAAAATAACAAATTCCAAGCTTTTATGCATGTGTGCAAATTGATTTGCATAGAGGCACCGTATGGCTTAAATATGCCTTGCAGACTACTACTCTATTAAATATAATTACCATGGTTCCTCAGGGGCCAAGTGCAACTGTGAGTCACTATGCTGGGACTGGGTTTCCAGGGGTCAGACAGAGTCTCACATTATTGATTAGCTGAAGCCCTAAGAGAAGGTGCTTCCAGAGCCTGGCTGAAGTGACTCTGAGACATGCTAATGGTTTCTGCAATTTTAGGAACAATCTTCAGCATTTTAGGAAATGATTAGCAAGTGAAAGACACTAGCCAAAGAGAAACTTGAGGTTAAAAACAAAACAAAACAAGCCAGGGGTGGTAACACATGCCTATAATCCTATTACTTGGGAAGCTGAGACAGGAGGATCACAGGTTTGAGGGGCAGGCCTCAGGAACTTAGTGAGACCCTGTTTCAAAATAAAAAATAAAATAGGATGGGCAGGGGTGAGGGGGAGTGCAGCTTGGAGGTAGAATGCCCTTGGCTTCAATCCCTCTACCACAAAAAAAAAAAAAACAATGGTGTTCTGAAGCCCAAGTTAAACTGGCCAAAATTAATCAATCTAAGGTATATGGAATGCTTACTAGATGCTAGGCTCTGCTCAAGGTAATAGGGATACAGCAGTGAAGAGGGCAGTAAAAACCCCTGTCCTGCCAGGTGTGGTGGCACACGCTTGTAATCCCAGCATTAGGGAGACTGAGACCAGAGGATCCGGGTTCGAGGCCAGCCTCAGCTACCTAGTGAGGCACTCCGCAACTTAGTGAGACCCTGTTTCAAAATAAAGAATAAAAAATAGGGCTAGGGGTATAGCTCAGAGGTAGAATGTCCCTGAGTTCAATCCCCATTACCACAAAACAAAACAAACAAAAAAACCTGTCCTTGTGGAATTCATGGGGGGGGGAAGGGGAGAAAGATAATAAACTAAACAAGAAAAATATAACCTAACTTAAAAGGTGGTAAATGTCCAGGAGAAAAATAAGACAGGAAAAGGGGATCAGAGAGCCAGAATTACAACTTTATTTATTCAAAGTGAGCTGCGTCTCACTTTGTTACTCAGGCTGATCTCAAACACCTGGGCTCACAGAATCCTCCTTCCTCAGCCTCCAGAGAAGCTGAAACTGCAGGTGCATGCCACCGGCACAGCTAGCAGTTACAACTTCAAGTGGGAGGTCAGATAAGTGCTCCTGAGGGGATAATTAAGCAAAGATGCAAGGCTGAGCCTGGTATGGGGGGCACAACTGTAATCCCAGTACTTGGGAGGCAGAAATGGGAGGATTGCAAGTTTGAGGTCAGCTTCAGCAACTTAGTGAGACCTTGTTTCAAAATAAAAAATAAAAAGGGCTGAGGAAGTAGTTTGGAGGTAGAATGCCCCTGGATTCAATCCTCTCTACCGAAAGAAAAGAAATCTGAGGTTGTCAGGTGGAGACTGGAAGGAAAGCATTCTAGGCAGAGGGAACCGAGGTGCAAAGGAAATAACTTGGAGCTTGTCTGGTGTTCAGGGGATCACAGGAGGCCACAGTGGTGAGAGCACGTTGAGGGCAGGGGAGAGTAGTAGGAGAGGAGGCTAGAGAAAAATAGGGTCAGATCACACAGGGACTCTAAGCCATGACAAATCTGGTTTCTACTAGGAGTGAGACAGCCTTTGAAGGGCTGTGAGCAGAGTAGTGTTGTGAGCTCTTCAAAATCATCAGTGCCGAGCATGGAGTACGGGCACTCGTGTTTTACCAGGAGAAAGATGTTCCAAAAGGAAGAATTTTAGAAGACTAAACAGTTTATATGAGTTTTGTATTCTTCCATGAATGTACTGGTTAGCCAAATGATTCAAGAGCAATTATAAAAGTAGTGTTATAAGCTGGGCGTGGTGGCATACGATTGTAATCTCAGTATATGGGAGGCTGAGACAGGAGGATTGCAAGTCAGCCTCAGCTACTTAGTGAGGCCCTCTGTAACTTAGTGACACCCTGTTTCAAAATAAAGAATAAAAAATAGGACTGGGGTTGTAGTTCGGAGGTAGAATGCCCCTGGGTTCAATCCCAGTACAGCAAAATAAATAAAATAAATGAATGAATGAATAAATAAAAGTAGTGCTATGAGAAGTCATC
>PVLC010011373.1:0-47347 GCA_004027655.1 Graphiurus murinus
TGGTTTTTTTTTTTTTTTTTTTTTTTTTTTTTTTTTTTTTTTTTTTTTGTGGTACTGGGGATTGAACTCAGGGGCATTCTACCTCCGAGCCTCACCCCCAGCCCTATTTTTTAATTCTTTATTTTGAAACCGGGTCTCACTAAGTTGTGGAGTGCCTCACTAGGTAGCTGAGGCTGGCCTCGAACCCGGATCCTCCGGTCTCAGCCTCCCAAATGCTGGGATTACAAGCGTGCGCCATCACGCCCGGCTAGGTCTGTCATCTTTTTACTGAGCAATGCAGCATCCTATTTGATAGCTATATTTCTTCTTTTGGGGGAAGAATAATAGGAATTATTTTTTGTCCCATATTAAGTTTCATGCAATTAGAAATCAACCCAAGAGTTTTGTACTTGTTTTATGTAAAATAATTTTTTATTAGGATGAAACTTGTAGACATTACAATTATTATTTTGATGACTAAATTATCAATCAAAGCATAGTATATATAGTGAAAGTGATATAAATCTGAAGAGAACAATCTGATAGATTAAAAAAGTGAAAATGTCTGTGCAACTAGTACCCAGATCAAGGAGCAGAACAAGGACAGCATCCCGGAAGCTGCTCCCACATGTCCTTCCAGTTGGTACTCCCTCACCTACAGGTGACCGCTCTCCTGACTTCTGATGCTGTGAGTTAGTTTGACCTGTTTTTGACCCTTGTGTAAACAGTCATATGGTATAAATGCTTTGTGTCTGAGCTTTTCCCCTCAGCATAATATTTGTCAGATTTATCCATATTTTTGTGTGAAGCAAATTGTTTTATTTTTATGGACATTTAGTATTCCTTTGAATAAGTATGCCATATTATACATTTGAAACAATCCATTTACACATTACTGTCATTGTTAAACTAGAGTTCGAAAGACTAAGCAAAAAAAAAAATGTCTAAGATTACAAAACTACTTGTGTTATTTAACCTACTCATAATTTCCATTATTTTATCTACTTTAAGGAAATTATGCCTAAGGATTTCTAATATAAGCACAACATTTTAGGATTATATTTAAGCTTTTTGAATATCATGATTTCAACCCATTAGTCCATTGGGAAAGCTCAAGTAAATATTGCCTGGAAAATCCTGGTTTGTGTTCTGTTCTTGTAACTTCATATATGGTATTTCTTTAAATGACTGGAAACTCTTGAATGAAACAACTTAACCTTATTCCCCTAAGAAGTCATTTAGACATTATAAACTGTGGTTTATTCAGAAGAAAGAAAATTAGAGATAGAGATCTCCTGTCAGTACAAGGATGTGGAGGTCAGATTTCAATATTGTATTAGTCAGCTTTCTGTTACTGTAACAAAATACCTAACGCAGAATACTTATGAAGTAAAGAAAAGTTTATTTTGACTCACAGTTCTGGAATTTGAAGCCTAAAAGATTGGCTGGTCCTATTAGTTTGGGCCTTTGGTGAGGGCAGCATATCATGGCAAGCAGACAAGTCAGAGCAAAACACGAGAGAGAGAGAGAGAGAGAGAGAGAGAGAGAGAGAGGGAGGAGGAAGAAGAAGAAGAAGAAGAAGAAGAAGAAGAAGAAGAAGAAGAAGAAGAAAAGAGAAGAGAAGAGAAGAGGAGAGGTATCATGGGGTACCACAATCCCCTTTGAAGACTCATCTTCAGTGACATAAAGATCTCTCATTAGGTCCCACCTCTTTTTAAGGTTCATAGCACTTCTTGATTCTGTTACCCTACAGACAAACTATTTGCATATGGACTTTTAGATGATACTCAAATTATACCTAAACCATAGTATGTTCAAAGCAGATACTAAGTGAGTATTTTGGTGCTATATATTGGTCCTATGTATATAGACTATAATAGATTACAAGCTGTTCAATCTTACATCTGCAAATCAGTTAATATTTGAATCAATTAATATTTAAAGAACATCTATAAGATGAAAAACCAAGATGTAAGAAAAAATGACACTAGAGCTCTGAATTCCCATCCTTGAGGAGCATCATATAATTTATTTAGGACAATAACAGACCAAAGAGCCTACAAATTTAATAATGAGATGCTAAAATAAGTATTTTACATTATATATATATATATATATATATATATATATATATATATATATATATATATATATATATGCTAAATGTATGTGATTGGCAAGTGGTAGAAGGAATGAAAATAGAGACTCTTAAATAGACTAGGAACAAAGATAGGTGTTCTAAGCTAGCTTTGGAAGTATGAGAAATGAGATAAGTGAACAAAGGAACTTTGTTTGGATATGAAGGGGTGAAAGCCATGTATATAGAAGAAAAGGGAGTAAGGGAGCCTGGCAAGAAAAGATAGAGGCACTGGTGTGCAGGAAAAGGGGTGAGGGCATGGTCCACCTTTTCTTAGGAGTTTTAATTAATGTTCCAGGCAATAAAATGCCCAAACTGTGCTTCTCAATCTTTTTCAAACCCATGACTCCTTTAGATAAACATCTATCATTACTGCCCAGCCTTAAATTCTTATTATTCCCCTGTAATACATACGTGATCATGTTTTCTATATATATTTAGCCAAGATGACTTTGTTGAGCTTCACTCTTTATAGTTTATATTGCAGAAAAGGGGTTTCTATCCACATGTAAATTAGATGAGAATATTGAATTAAGGTAATAACCACACACACTCTTTGGACATTCCAACATGCCTCTGTGTGCACATTTCTCCTACTTCCCTTTGAACAATGCCAAGGCTAAGTAGCATAGTCAAAAGAACAAATGAGAAAAACAAGGCTTCCTACATTCAAAATGGACTAATTGAAATTAGGATCCACAGACTGGGAAATTCAGTCATACAGGAGCATAAAGAACAAGGGTCTGGTTGCATATAGTCTATTCTGAGAGGAAGGTGTGGGTAGAATAGAATATGAAGAAAAAAAAATCTGTGGAAATACTGGGAAGCTTTGTGAATTTCAAGGTTATTTTCATAACCTCAAGGTTATTGTCATAACAATGATAGCAAGCTATATATATTCATTTTCTTTTTCTTATTTTGGATAGAAAGTGGAAATGTTCTATCTTAGCTATTTGAAGGATTGTACATCTGCATGACATTTGGTAGAGATATTTGCAAGTACAGGAAATAAAAGATTAGTTAATAAGGAAAAACAATCAGAACTGGAGAATTAGATTTGTAAATAATTCATATAGAGATCATTACAATGATGAAGACAAATTATTTTTAAGGGCTCAGTGTAGAGAATAGATAAGCACTCTCGACAGTGGGAGAGAAGCAAATATTGGGTTTCTTTCTCAACATTCAGATGACCAGAAGGCAAATTACTAGCAGAATGTATTTAAAAAATAATTTTTACTGGGCATATTTGAGGGTTACAACATGATGTTATGGGGCCATATAGATATGTAGTAAAATGGCTGCTCTAATGACACAGATGAACATTTCTGTTATCTTACATTGTTATTTTATGTCAAGAGCAGCTAAAATCTACTTATTTAACAATAAGTTAAACCTTAAGAAAGAAAGAAACCTTACCATTTGCCACAACATGAATGAAGCTGGAGGACTTTATGCTGAGTTAAATAAGCCAGATGTAGAAAGAAAACATTATCTGATCTCACTGATATGTGGAATAAAGAAAGAAAGAGAGATAGAGAATGAAAAGATAGGAAATTACAGATATAGAGGTATATTATAAAGACAGAGAATGAAGATACAGAGAGAGAGAGAGAATGAAGCAGTGGTTACCACGGAGATGGGGAAAGGGAGAGGAAAGGAAATGGGGAGATACAGAGCAAAGGGTACAAAACAGCAGACACATTCATTGTGTAAGATGATCAAGCCTAAAGGGCTGAAGTGCAACACCAGGTCTAGAGTGAATAAACCTGTATCGGGAGAGGGTATTTTGAATGCTAACATTGAGAACCATTTTGAGGAGGAATTCATTTAAATTTGAGAACACGTTTATTGAGGGTCCATGTGTGCTAAGTACTGGGGCTGCAAATATGAAGGAGGTGAAGTTCCCTAGGTCCCAAGAAGTTGACAGTTAAATACAGTAAAGAGCAAAAAACTGAAGATAACTGAGATGAAAAAAAATTGTTTTATGTACACAGAAAACATGATGGAAGAATGCCTAGCAATTTAAAAAATAATTATTTTCAATGTTAACTTGACATAGACAACAAAAAAGTCATATAAATATGTAGGACGAAAGGGCAAGAAAGAAGAGAAGCTGCACAATTAGAATGGTTTGGTAGTAACTATTGGCAAGGCAGAGCCATATAGAGGTGATGGATGCTCAGGATGTTTTATGGGCTTAATATATTGATGATGAATAGTAGGACCTGTACTTTAGGGAACGATCTGGGAAGCCATGGAGCTATATTACTGATATGAGACTTATGGTTTCTTTTCCACATTTTATAACTGTGAAGTAGTGGGGTGGGTCATTGAGCAAGTGTGTGTCCTTTGGTTTGCATGAATGGTATGTACTTGGATTCTCAAAATAGAACTCCAGTTTATTTTCTCACTAGTCTCAGTGAAAAAAGCTGTATTTCTTAAATATGGTCAGCAAGTACTGGGGGGAGGAGTGATTACTGTAGAAACCTGTGAGAGTCTATAGGCACCAACCTAAATATATTTCTGTTCCTGAGCCCAGGGGATAATCTCATTATTAAACTTGTGCAACCCTCAAGTCAGTTTATTTCTAAATGCCATTTTTATATTATAAAAGCAGCCAGCAAACATGGCAAAAAGTTAAACAATATAAAATGAAAGAATATATAATGACTAGTAAAGCCCTATCACCCCAGAGGCAAATACAGTTAACAGTTTTTAGCAGGCCTTTCACATAATGGATGTTTTTCTCTGCATCGTGACATTGGTTTTAATTTTACCTCTGGAAGGAATAAAGGTAACTGTAGTCCTCCTACAGTATAGTCAACGAGTGATCTTAACTTTTTTTTCCCCAATAGTCTCAGAAACATGAGTTTTGAGGAGCAGGATTAAGTACTCTCATCTAAGAGACACAGGTACTTGGACTCTGGTGTAGACATGTCCCCACTGATGCTGACTTTTGTAGGAACTAGAATTAGTTACTTTCCCCCTCATGCTAAAACACGAGACTTTAATGCATTGGCTCCAATATTGCATTTTTGCTATATTCTGAATAATGCAAGGTAGAATATTCAGGCAGTTTAGGCTATCAGAATACTTTCCCACTTTGAGCTGTCTCTCTACTTCATTTGTGCTGAAATACCATGCTGCACACGACAGTGAAAAGTTGGCAGTATCTCTCTCAGAATAAGCTTTCACATAGAGCTTCAAACACCTTTGTGGTTTGGGTTGTATTTTGACAGTTGCTAGGTAGCCTGAGTCAGAGTCCAGCTGTGCAATGTAAGATGTTTTTTTCCTTTCCCAGTCTCTAAAGAGAGCTAAATCAAATAAAACTACAACCACATTTCTAAAGTGTTAATGTTGACCAAACTATTCAGAACCCATACCACAGAACAAAGTGGATGAATTTTGACAAAAGCACAGATGTGGTAAAGGATACTAGTGAATTTAAATCAGATGAAGCCAGGAAGGTTCATTTTGAACAACTGAGCTTCTAAATTTCTGAACTGTTTCACAGAAAGGTGAAACACTGGGTTTGGGAACATGAAGACTTCTGGAGCAAGTGAATGGCTGGCCCTCAACATGACACAGTGCTGTTTATGATGAAGAGCCAGGGAGAGAGACTGGGATTTTTTTTTTCTGGTACTGGGGATTGAACTCAGAGGCACTCTACCTCCATGCTACACACCCAGCTCTTTTTTATTTTATTTTTGGTTTGAAACAGGGCCACACAAAGTTGCTGAGTGTGTGGTTAAGTTGCTGAGACTGACTTCAAACTTACAATCCTCCTTTTTCAGCCTCCCAAGTACTGAGATTATAGGCATGCATCACTATACCCAGCTGACAGACTAGGATTAAACAACAACAGACTAGAAAAATACCTAGAAATCACCTGGTAAAATGGGAACATTTTAGGATTAGAAATGGGTTCTTATACAAAATGAAATAAAGATAGTTTATTCACAGGGCTCCTATTCTGAGTTTCTCTTGTTGATTTATAAAGTGCAAATGTGCCTTTTCCTGGAGACAAGGACTAGGCTGAGGTCTGATTGATGTAAACATGGATGATCATTTGTTAAGGACCTACAAATTATGAACAAATGAAACAGATTCAGGCAGTAGACTAAAAACTGCATGGAATGTTATCCAAGGCAGATTCTGCAGGAGAGCAGGCTGAGAAGACAGACTAGAACAGATGGTTTTGGAAATAGATAAGGTCAAGATTTTTTTTTTCTTTTTTTTCTTTTTTTTTTGCGGTATTGGGGATTGAACTCAGAGGCATTCTACCTCTGAGCTATACCCCCAGCCCTATTTTTTTTTATTCTTTATTTTGAAACCGAGTCTCACTAAGTTGCGGAGTGCCTCACTAGGTAGCTGAGGCTGGCTGCGAACCCGGATCCTCCGGTCTCAGCCTCCCGAATGCTGGGATTACAAGCGTGCGCCACCACGCCCGGCTTGATTTTTTTTTTCTGAACAAGAGAAATAATCAAATCAGCCATAGGTGTTGTGTTGCTGCCCAGAGATTAGTCTGACCTGATCCAAGTGATGGTATCTGGGGCCAGATCATTACCAGAAGTACAGGACTATAGGGAGGAGAGAAGACAGGGATAAAGAGAAGGAAATGGAGAGAAGGAAAATTGCTTTTCCTAACTGGAGGAAACAGTTCCTGAAGTCAATCTGTAGGCTTGCAGATTTGTGCCTCTGCTGTACTGAAATACTTCACAAGATAGGCTTTATGCCCTAGGCACTGGCCAGGTGAATTGATGCTGAAGAGTTGGTATTGAGGGAATTGAAGGCAGGCGAGGCTCCGTTCCCAAGGCTACGGTCCACAGAGTATAATTCTGCTCCTGCCTCCGTGAATCCCTGGTGTTGGTGGTGAGCAAGGGCAGCAAGTGCAGGGAACAACAGGTTTGCAGTACCCTTGGCATTCTTTTGTTGTTAAAAACCACAACAAAATAATAGTAGGAAGAAAACAGGCTTGGTTAGAATTTTTTGCCTTGAACTTTAAAGGAGTATTTACCTATATATGATCAAACTAATTATGAGACATCCAGTTGATGGAATAATGGATATTTGAAAATATGTCATTATTGCTTTTTTGTTGTTGTTTTTGCGGTACTAGGGATTGAACCCAGGGGCATTCTACCTCCGAGATATACCCCAAGTCCTATTTTTATTCTTTATTTTGAAACAGGGTCTCACTAAGTTGTGGAGGGCATCACTAAGTAGCTGAGGCTGGCCGTGAACCCGGATCCTTCTGGTCTCAGCCTCCCAAGTACTGGGGTTACAAGTGTGTGCCACCATGCCCAGCTTCATTATTGCTTTTTAAAAGTAATACAGGCTCAAAGCAAGAAATTTGGAGAAATATACGTGTAGAAGAGTGGCATTTATAAGTAACATTAGAATATTCTTTTCTTGAATATTCAGTTCCAAGGTGGGGATGGGCAAGGAATGAGAAGAAGGAACTGCAAGTGTGGAAGTAACCTTTAATCAATTCAGTCAAATGTAGAAATGTCTACCTAGAGGCAGTCTCTCTGGGGAGATGATTAACGTGAGCGTGGATTATCATTTTGAGCGAATGGTTCAGGCTGGCTCAGATGCTACTGACTGCTAAAGCACATGTCTAAAATTGCCTGGACACAAAATTTCAATGCTCGCATCTAAGCCCCCCCCCCCCCCCCCCCCCCCCCCCCCCCCCCCCCCCCCCCCCCCCCCCCCCCCCCCCCGCCCAGTCAGGAAGCCTGGCTCAGTTACCAGGTAGTGCTTTGCTGTCTGGACAAGTAATTTAACCTTTCTGAGGTTTAGCAATTTCTTCATTAGGAGCATGGCAGGGTTGCTTCAGATTTTCTCTAAGGTTCCGTCTAACTCTAACCCTGATGTTCTGAAGCACTTACCTCATTCTCTCTGTGTCTCACCCCATCTCCCCTTGCCCCAAGGTAATTAAACCATTTCCAGTTCAGACAGTGAACTAAGTGCTTTTCCGAACATATGAACACAAAGAATGCAGGAATTATTTGAGAAAGTGTGAATCCTTCCTGGAATCCAGAATATGTGATTGCCAGAATTGTCTTAATAACTATGAACATGTGTTTGTGTGAGCTAGAGAATGCACATAGGAACAAAGGACCAAGCTCACAATATTAAGTAATATTTGGAATGAGAAAAATAAGGATTGTGCAGTGCTTAGTGAGAAGGTTGGTTTCACAAAAAGAAAAAACCTGAAGGTTATGTACACATCAGTAGAGTTCATTTATTACTTATACTTTTTTCTCCCTTTTGATCTTGTAGAAGACAGGCCTACCATCCTACCTATTCAAGGTTTTCATCTTCTGAATGGCAGTCCACTTAGAAACCCAGAGTAGGAATAAAGGTGTGTGTGTGTGTGTGTGTGTGTGTGTGTGTGTGTGTGTGTGTGTGTGTGCAGTGCAGGGACTTGGACCCAGGCCTCACACATGCTAGGCAAGTGTTCTATCTCTGAGTTACAACCCCTACTTCCCATAAAGATTGTTTTGAGATTCAACAGATGCAGAAAGAAGACATCCTGGAGCTCCCCTTATCTGGATTAACAGCAGCAAATCCTGGGAAATAAAACTGCTCTAAGTCCCCTCTCCAGGGGAGTTTCATGGCCATGAAGAAGGCAGAAGGACTACTTGCATCCACATAAACAAACATTGTCAAAAACTTTCTTATCTCCTTTTTGCTCTACTAAAAATCTATTTGTTTTTTCATAGGACACCCATCTATTTTCCCCATAGGAATCTTTTTCTCTACAAAATTAGGTATATTCACTCCAATTTCTAACTACCTCTTTGGGTTATTCATCACTGAGCATTGCCACATGTATGTGCACTGCATGTGTAAATAAAGTCCTTTTTCTCTTATTAATTTGTTTCTTCTTTGTTAATTTAATTCACATATCCTCAGGCAGTCAACATAAGAGAATAGAGGTAAAGTTTCTTTGTTTTCTCCCTATGACCTCTGTTTTATGTGAATGCATTTTTTGTTTGTTTTTGCAATGCTGGGAGTTGAACCCAGGACCTCATGCATGGTAGGCAAGTGTGAAAACAATTTCATTACACAAAGGTGGGATTTTTGGAAACTTGAGGGTTTGAGAGTTTTACATACAGAAATACATAGGAAAAATTTAAAAAAATTCAGTAAGATGTTTTTGTAATTAAGTGGCTTATGAGTGTCAAGCAGATCTAGACTCTGAAGATTTTTCCTTGCACAGTGATGAAAGTATTGATTAGATAGCTTGGAGGAAAAGTATCCTCATAGGCTGCCGTGGTATTTATTTGAAAAAGCACATGAAGTAATTGGTATTTATGGTAAGGAATGGTGCCTGAACCACCATGTTTAATATTACTGATCTGGGAAATGTTTCCCATGATATAAGTAAAAACAAGAAAGACTTCCCAGTGATACCTAAAACCTGGGTACAAGTGATTGATAGGAGAGGATGGGAAAGAACTGGAGAAAGTGAGTGAAATGCAGCAGAGACAGTGGGGGACAAAAGACATTAGTTATAGGGGAGCAATTTTACTTCTTTTATCCTTTACCTAGAGGAGGTCCTGTTGCTGAAATAGGCATGGCAGAGGAGATCAGGAGGGTATAGCTTTGCATAGCTTTGGATGAAGTTTACTTGGGCCTTTAAGCCCACACAAGGTGAAATGGAAGAAGTGCTGGCACTGCCTCCATTCACCTGACTTCACCTCACTCATGTCCTAATGATTCTGTTCGGATTGGGTCTGTACTAGTTTGAGGGCACATGATAAATGGCTTCTGGCCTGGCGTTTGCATTTGCCATTAGGAGTGAAGGTGAATATAGAACAATTTCCAGATGACACACATCTCATATTTAAATAAGGATGAAAGGCATTTGATTTTACTGCGGATTGAAAACTATAGCCAATGCAGAGGATAAATTCAACACAGGCGTTAGTCATGTTTTTGATGTACTAGGTTGTGATAGTTGGAGGTGGGAAGGACATAATAGCATGTGGAGGGAGGGCAATGTGTCACTCAAGGCCATGTGCCTCTCAGTTCCTGGCAACCTCTGCTGCACAGCTGCAAAGTGGCAGGGTGGAGGAGGATGCGGGGGAGGGGATGGTGGGGAGATGGCACCGCTGTGAGCAGCAGCCTGCCCTGGCCAGCCAAACTCTGACACATCAGCTGGAGATAGCAGTCTTGGCTCTGATTGTCATCTGATTACATAATATCTTACCACCTTTGTAACAGTTATCTATTTTCTAGGCCTTTAAAAAAGGCCTGTATGCCTGGAATGGTATGGTGATGATTGAAAAGGAATACGAAGCACTTAATATGCTCATTCCTTTGAATTTGTTTTATGGATTAAAGGAGGGAATGGAAATTTGTAAGTATTTTTTTAAAATCACCTTGCTTTTAGGATTAATAAGTCACACTGCTTCCTTCATTTAAAATTTTTGTTCTAAATGCTGATCTGCTTTTAACCTCCAGGACACGACAGAAAAAAATGCAACGATGCTGAAAGAATTTTATTTTAGCTGATGATACTTTTTTTGGTGACCTCTGGAATAAAAAAACTCTGACTTTTGGTAGTTTTAAAATTATCAATCTTTGCATGAAGGTTACCTTTTTTTTAATGTTTTAGACCTGGGAATCTTGCCTTTTGCTTAGGTCAAACTAGGGCCAAGCAAGCTTTTGTCCTTCACATTAGCTGTATATTTACATGAGATTTAATATTTCTAATAAGAGAAAAGAAGCAAAACAGTAGAACTGAGAATAATTTGTATTTTGATTTGAAAATTATGAGACAATCATATTATGAGCAAATACATAATGAAGGTCATAATTTTGGTCAGTCTGTTTAACAGACTGACCAAAGCTCACCTGTTGGTTTTCAGTTAGGTGCTTTTGCTTGAGTCCAGCCCTCTTTCCTTTTAGTATTATGTGTATGTCTCTTCTTCAAGTTTATTTAGTCTCAAATACATCTTAAATTCTTACCCCACATACTCCTTGGCAGCAGGATGCTGGCAGATGTGTAGTTCTCATGTTTCTGGTAACCCCCAAGTCCATTCTTATGGCCAATCTAAGCTCACATCCTGCTTCCATCGACAGGAGTAGGTTTTCTCAAGCCCTAATGCTGAAACAGCTGGCTTGATGCAGGCTCTATTCTTACAGTGTGTTGCTTCCTTGTGATTCAAGGTTAAATTAAAATGCCTTTGAACTGCAAACTTGCTTATGATTGACTTGGTGTAATAAAGTTCCTTTCTGATCATTTCTGGTTTAGAAAATACTCAGCCATCCTAGAAACTAGCAATATTTATTTTTTGCCTCACTTGTTTTACCTTCATTTTTAGATGAGGTAAACTTTTTGTCTTTCACTTATGGATACTAAGCAAGGTCTATTCTAGTGTAGCTGAAGAGAATGCATATTTGACTACACTATTTGTTTGCTGTATTTTGTTCTCTATTTTATGTCTAAATACTTTGTTTTCATTTTAAAATCTTAGTAATGATTCACTTCAAATATGTCAATTTCAAAGAACTAAGGTTTTGCTACTGTTAGCCATTTACTCTCCCACTAATTGGGATTCTTTTAAAAAGAGATTTAGCACTCCCCCTTAAATATAAATTTTAGAAAATCCTATAAGAGAGGTAGGTGCATATCTTAATGTTGGGAAGCAGCAACTTTGTGGTTGAATTTACTCTAATGGACTAAAAATGGCATTGTTACAGAGCCAGAAAATTTTATGTATGAAAAATGATAATAGCCTTATATGGAGTACAAATAATACTTATAAGCATGTGAAGATGTGATCATTTGTGATGTTACTTGTATAAAAAAGTATATATATATCTTTTGGAGTGTTGAAAGGAAAACAGTACTTTATATTCTTTATCATATCACTTTTTATAAGTATTGACTATATTCTTGTTTATTTTTATGTTTCATTTTGTAGCCTTAAGAAGTGTTTCAATCTGAATGTATAAAATAAAAGTAAATGCTCTACATGGTGTGATGCTGCATTACATATAAAACTGTGTTCATATATTTTGTTTCTTGAAAAAAATTTTTGTTGTGATTAATTTTACTTCAGTGTTCAAAAAATATAGAGATGTTGATAGAATCCAGCCATTGATAATTGATATTAAGATTCTGAGGTGGTAGTGGGGTGTTGGGAGCTTTGGCCAAGGCACATTCTTTAAACCTCTTTTGTTTTGGGCTGGAGGGAGACACTAGTTGCTTTTTTTTTAAGAAAAATTATTCTTATTTTATTAGTACATTGCAATTAAACACCATAGTGAGGTCCAGTGTGTTAAAAGCACACATGCACACAGCTCTTAGTGCATATCCCTCTACCTCCTATCCCACTCTTTCTAGGAAGCAAAGCTCAGTTAGAATCACCATGTAGTCCCTAGAGTGTGTTTGTATGTGTGTATGAATTATTATTTTTATTGTGTTAAATAGAGTTAACATAAATTTGCCATTTAAAATTTTTTTGTGTGGTACTAGAGATTGACAAGCCGGGCGTGGTGGCACACGCTTGTAATCCCAGCATTTGGGAGGCTGAGACTGGAGGCCAGCCTCAGCTACCTAGTGAGGCACTCTGCAACTTAGTGAGACTTGGTTTCAAAATAAAGAATAAAAAATAGGGCTGAGGGTATAGCTCGGAGGTAGAATGCCCCTGAGTTCAATCCCCAGTACCGAAAAAAAAAAAAAAAAAAAAAAAAGAGATTGAATCCAGGGGCATTCTGTTCCTGAGTTACACCCTATGCCCTATTTTATTTTTTATTTTGAAACAGGGTCTCACTAAGCTGCTATAAGCTGCTGGCTTTGTACCTGCTATCCTCCTGTCTCAGTGTCCCAAGTACTGGGAATATTAATAATCTGTAAGTATATTGTGTACATTTACATTGTTCTGCAATCATTACTCCATCCATCTCCAGACATTTTCATCTTCCCCAACTGAAACTCTATTACACACTAGTTCCTTATTCTCTCCTTCCCACTTTCTACTTTCTGTATCTATGAATCTGACTTCTGCATTTATATAAATGGAATCATGCAATACCTGTCTTTTCATGACTGCATTATTTCACTTAGGAAATGTCCTCAAAGTGCCATCCAATTTGAAGCATGTGTTAGAATTTCTTTCCTTTTTAAGACTGCATAATATTCCATTGTATGTATATACTACATTTTGTTTTCCCATTCATCTGATGATGGACACTGGGTAGCTCCCACCTTTGGCTATTGTGAACTATGCTTTTATGAACCTGGATGTACATGTGTCTAAATCCTTACTTTCAATTCTTTTTGGTGCATACCCAGAAGTGAAATTGCTGGATCATATAGTAATTCTTTTTTCTTTTCTGTACTGGGGATTGAACTCAGGAGCATTCTACCTCTGAGCTATACCCCCAGACCTATTTTTTATTCTTTATTTTGAAATAGGGTTTCACTATGTTGCAGAGGGCCTCACTAGGTAGCTGAGGCTGGCCGAGAACCTGGATCCTCCGGTCTCAGCCTCCCAAATGTTGGGATTACAAGCATGTGCCACCGCGCCTGGCTCATATAGTAATTCTATGTTTAACTTTTTTGAGGAATCATCGTACCATTTCTCAGAACAACTTTTAATCTTTCTGAGCCTCACTTTCTTCATTTGTAAAATAAATAATAATCCTTAGCCTGAATTGGGCCTTCAAGGTTAGAGAGTATGCAGGTGAAACTCCAGAATAATTTCCTGCCTCAAGAGACAAACAACAAAACATGAAGCTTCTGTCCAAAACTTTTATTTCTCACCTTGTCTCTGCTCTTGCTCTCTGTTTATAACATACCTTTGTGCCTATCTTCTTCCTACTTGCTCTGTAAGCCTTGTTCAGGTGTTGCCTTCTCCAGCAACTTGTCCCCGTGTCTACCCCAGCTATGTTTCATGCCTCTTTTTATGCCTTTATGGCACCTTTGTCACTGTAGCTACCCCAAGGTAAGGGGCTGCCTCTTCATTTCTCTATCCCCTTTTTTATAGCTTCATTTAATACACAGCGACTACCTACTATATGCTTTGGGCTGGGGATTCATGGATTCAGACACATATGGGATCTATTTGCAGGAAGCTCATCTCCATCTGAACCAGTTTTTTTGGGTGTGTTATTAAAAAAAAAAACATATGCATCAGAGTCACTTGGGAGCTTTGGGGATCCACTATGGACCCGGGAATCTGAATTTTTTGTGTTTGTTGGGGATTGAATCCAGGGGCAGTCTATCTCTGGGCTACATCCCCAGCCCTGTTTTTTATTCTTTAATTTGAAACAGGGTCTCACTAGGTTGCAGAGGGCCTCACTAAGTAGGTGAGGCTGGCCGCGAACCTTCGATCCTCCTATCTCAGCCTCCCAAGTACTGGGATTACAAGCGTGCACCACCATGCCTAGCTGGAATCTGAATTTTTAAACTTGCCTTTGGGTGACTCTTATGCAGAATACTATCCATGAGTTCAGAGATCCAAGAGGAAAGGCACTGTGTCAGTTCAACCCTGTATCCTTAGTCCTGAATACCATTCTTGGCATGAAGCAGGTATGCCAAAAATATTTGTTGAATAACTCTCTAAGTTGAAATGAGATCAGAAAGATAGACCAATTATGGGTCCCACAGTAGGTGTGACCAGCAGTGGTTTGGGATGGAGATTAACTGTCTTTTTCTCGCAAGTGAAGTAACAAGTGAACACAAACATAAATCTAAACATGTGTTGATTTCTTTCTGAGTGGGGCTTCTCTCTGTCTCAGCCTCATCTCTAGGTTTCCTAAAGGAAGGAAATGGGCTATCTTTATCTTAAATTACTTCAGATTGTTGACTAGTTTAATCTTCATATTTCTTTAGTTTCCAGGGAAAACTCACTTTGATTAGATTTTATCAACATTACAATGCTTAAGAGATATATGGTAAAAGAATTTGAAATAAAGGTTTCTAAATTCCATAATTTATATTGATATTTATATATGAAGAAATATACACATAATATCATAAAAATTTGTATACAAGAACTACACTTGCATATTTGTATATTAGGACTTATACACTATATTTTTTCTGATGTATAGAAGAAGTCCACTTTTGAGCATTAGTATAAAGGAGAAAAGCAAGGAATATACAAATTACTTGAGGGGCTGAAATTATTAGCACTTAGGACCTACCCTAGTTATTATGGAGTGGCTCAGTTGAATGACATGACTCTTTTTTTGTACTAAAATGCCATGTTCTCTTGCCCTTTTACTTTTTGGTCCAGAACTTAAGCTACATATAATTTTGAAAATTATTTGTGTTTAAGATACAGACAGGATTTTTGCACGTAGTTCTATGGTCATTGTGAATATTCTTTTGGGTGATTGAATTGGTCAGTCACTAGGTAAATAGCCCTGTGTCAGTGGAGACTCCCAGTTAATATTTCTGGGAGCAAGTAATTTGATAAAGCTCATAAATATTCAGGTCAGTAAGCTGATTTCCTCATTTAGGGGAAGGAATTTTGATAAGCTAAGCACTGGGCTAAGAGAATAGGCCCTTTCCTTGCATCTATGTTTGTGGCTGGCCTCTGTCTCTGGTCTTTCTCTTATCTGGAAAGCTTTCCCATTCTTCTCTATCTATCTAAATCCTACTCTTCATTCTAGTTTTTCCTTGTTTCCCAACATGCTGCCATTTTTTTTTCAGAGCTGAAGCTGCTTAATCTCCTAATGAGAGTTCTGCTCTGCTTAGGTTATTTTTATTTACTTATTTTTGTTTCAGGGAATTGAACCCAGGGGAATACAAGATACAACACCCCCAGCCCTTTTTATTTTGAAACAGTCTTGCTAATTTGCTGAGGCTGGCCTCAAACCTGTGATCCTCTTGTCTCAGCTTCCCAAGTACTGGAATTACAAGTGTGTGCCACCGTACCTGTCTTGCTTTAGGTTTTGGTATCAATCTCCTTCATAGTGACTTAGTCTGGTGTTCCTATCAAATTAACCTTTGATTGGTTTTGCTATGCCTATTTATTCTGATAATACACATTTTTCTTGTTCCTGTAACCAAACTTCTGCATCATCACCTTCTTTTCACCTTGTCTGGTAGCCCAGTTACTCCGGCTCTGGGCTCCTACCTTCCTTCTACATTCTTTTCTGGAAGAGCCTCCTTGGCTGGGTTGTAATTTACCTGCTGCCACATCTTTCTAATGTCACTCATTGCCTAACATAGGCTGCCCATTTGATGTCCTGAGACCTCTCTCCAATGTCACTCATTGCCTAACATAGGCTGCCCATTTGATGTCCTTCACTTGTCCCAAGTCACCCCTAAACCCTGGATTTGGGTAAGTCTCTTTGTAGTCTTTTCATCCTAGTTTTCCTTAATAAGGGCCTATCCTGCTTCAGCTGAATCCCAACTTGGACAACCAAATACCAACTCAGTGGCTAAATGATCAATACTGGTGTTTTTGATCCACTACAAGTTAGATGTCCTAGTTAACCTCTTTCTTTTGACCAGCTGTTCAAATGTGTCATTTAGACATCGTAACAGTCACTTCAGAATGTTACTCAGTAAGGACGTTTGCTTTAGCATGGCTGCCTCTTTTTGACCTAAAATAGAATTCAGCCATCTCTATGGCAAAGGTTACCACCAAATTTTCTCCCATGGCTTAACCTTATCCTCTAATGTGACTTTGAACTGAACTTTAAGAACACATCAGGCAATTCTGACTTACTTGTTTAGTTCTTCTTTTTATTGTATTGATCATAGTGAAAATGCACATGTACACAACAGTTTATTAATATGGTAAAAGAATTTGAAATAAAGGACTTCATGGACTCCTTAGAGCTCCATAGGCCCGGCCCCATAGGTCATACTGATACTGCTAAACTTCTTTAGCATTATAGATTCTTAGGTTTATGCTGTTTGGCTTGCTGTTATTACAGAGGTAGTTTTATAAAACATTTATAAATGTTACTTTTTAAAAACAATCCATCAGAAGCTACAAATGAAAAAATATGAAAAGCATTTATTTTTAACAGAATGTTGTTGTCAAAACATTTTTCATTTAATTGTATGTAGACAGTTACAGATTATATAAAAATGAATTTTGGCCAGCAACCAAACACCATATTCTATTTGGAAAGGGAGAATCATTTAGAATTGTATTAAAATTCAAGTCTGGATTATTTTACTTTGGAAGTTGAAGAATAGTGGTTAGTCCAGTGATTTACATAATGTATAAGATATGAAAATCACTTTGAAGGACATTTTATTGTTTTGTTGCTGAGTGCTGAGTTCATATTATCAATGTACAGATAAAGTTGAAATGAACCATTATTTTGCCAGTAGTTGCAACGTTTGTGATTTAGAATTTTTTACCTACGTTATTCTCCATTATCCTTATTCTGTTTGTTTGTTTGGTAATGGAGATTAAACCTAGGGGCATTCTACCTCTGAGCTACACCCCCAACCCTATTTTATTTTGAAACAGGATCTCATTAAGTTGCAAAGGGCTGCACTAAGTTTCTGAGGCTGGCCGTGAACATGTAATCCTCTTGTCTCAGCCTCCCAAGTACAGGGATTATAAGCATGTACCATCACTCCTGCTTTATTTTGTTGTTTTTAAGCTAGTTTGTGTGTGTGTGTGTGTGTGTGTGTGTGTGTGTGTGTGTGTGTGTGTGTGACTTGGGATTGAGCTCAGGGGCATTCTATCTCTGAGCTACACCTCAGCCCTTTTTTATTTTATTTTATTTTTATTTTGAAACAGGGTCTTGCTAGGTTGATAAGAGTCTCACAACTTGCTGAGGCTGTCCTTAAACCTGCAATCCTCCTGTCTTAGCCTGTCAAATACTGGGATTACAAGCTTGCACCATCATGCCTAGCTTAAACTAGTTTTTGAAATACATCTTGATGAAGTTTTTTGAAGTTTTCAAAGTAATCTGACTTTGAGAAAATTGTATATTTATAGTTCTCATACTTAATTTTTCCTGGCCTAGACACCATTTATTCATCCATTTATTTATTTCATTCTTTTGTTGGTGCATTATAGTCTCATAATGTAGTTTACAGTGATAGTGATGTACATGCTCACTGCACTTGGTGGGCTGAATTCCCATACTTTAAAAATATTTATTGAGAATCGGATACTCTTGATCCCTTTGAGAAGGATAATGGGGAAAGTCGATAGGTTCATAGAATTCTACAGCTGAAGCTACTAGAAACATCCCCCTGGCCAACAGTCCTAGATGGAGGGCCAGATCCTTTTCTGCATTCTTTCTACTATTTCAGGCCTCCTGGGATGCAAATCATCACCAGGTCAACCTCTGCAAAAAGCATCAGCTATTTTCCTCAAGCAGCTTAATTTTTCTTCCAAGGTTAAACCAGACACAGAAAGTTTGTTCCCTGATAGCAATAGGTACATTGAATAAGTTAATGCAGAGTAGGACTGATCAGGGCTTCTGACCTTGAAACTGAGCTGCAAAACAAATGGTCAGCTGACTGAATCTGTTTAGCTAGGTGAAAAGCTAGGAATCTTTTGCAAACAAGGAGCCTATGTAAATGTTACATGAGGAGAAATCTGGTTTCATGTTGTAGTAGCGATTCCTCATTTTTCTAGTGAAGGTCATTTGAAAGGAGAGGAAGCAGTGATGGGTCTAATTGAATATAGAAGGATTAATTAGCAATTATTAAAATCTGACTTCACTTGGGGTTTATTCTGCGTAGGCATCTTCAGGTACATGTTGGAAGCAACTTGATATGAATAGACAAGGCGGGAGGGGACTGGGAGCATGAGGGAGTAAATGAAAGCAAAGGCAAAGGTATGTAATAGATAGGAGAGCAAGACAGCTGTGCTTGACTTTTAAATTATTAGCATATATTAATTTTACAAAATAGTGGGTTTCTTTGTGACATTTTCATGTCTGCATGTAACTTATTTTGATCATATTACTTTAAGTTTTTGACATTATACAACTTTGCCCCTGAGGAAGTTGGCTGATGGTAAAGGGGGTCCTGAAAACAAGAGAGCTAATAGGGTCTCTGTTTAGGGCATTTGCCCTAGTCACCTATTTGGAGAGATGGACAGGAGACAAGCCCCTCTTGCTTTTGCTTCACCAAGTTAGTGAGCATACCTAACAAGACCAGAAATGGCTCTACAGTGAACTTTTATTTCCATAGGGATATATTTTGGGATATTGAAGTACAGATGTTTTCAACTGATACAAAACTTGGTCCAGAGCAGATTATAGATAAAAATGAAAATGTAATCTACTGGCTGGGGAATAGTAAGAGTATTGCCGAGAGTAAGTACATGTTTTGGAAATGAAGGGATCTGAGCTCAAATCCTGCCTCTTCAACTCGCTATCCATGTGACCTAAGACATGTGACAGCCAGTTAGAGTTATAGTTCCTCTATATAAAGTGGGATAGAAATGCTAACCGTGGAAGTGAATTTCCTGTGAAGTGAGAGGCCCCCTGGAAGGGCCCGTTGTGTGGATACATGGCCTGTGTTTATGTTAGCCTGCTATCTCTTTCCATCTGACTTTCCCTCTAACCTTCCCCTTGTGTAGAGTAGTAGTGGAGTGGCCATGGGTATTTGAGGGCTCAGTGTTATATACTTACTTCTTTTGTATTTGTGATTTTGTATTATTGTCATATTTTTGTAGTGTGTGTACTATTTTTCCTAAAGAAGGCTCCACAAATCATTTAAGTTTCATGCTTGACAACCTTCAGGTCTGCCATAGTTTAACTTCCAAGGATTCTTACTAAGTGAAATAACCAAGCAAAAGCACTGTATTCATTATTTAACAATCCATCACAACATTTGGTGGCTTAGAACAACTATTGGATTTGTTCGTGATTCAGGGGATCCATACTTTGTTCTGGGCTCAGCTTGGTGGTTCTTCTGCTGGTCTGGCCTGGCTTCTCTTCTGTGGTAGCAATCAGTTAGTAGCTTGGCAGAGATGGGGTGGGTGGTATAAGCTGGTCTTTCTTATCTTCCCTGGCTGTTGTCAGCCTATCTGCTGAATTGTTTCTGCAACAAGGGGCTTCAGTGAACTAGCTCAGAGGCATTGCTGTGGCATAGCATTCTAAGGGGGGGGGGAGAGAAGGGGAGATAGATAGATAGATAGATAGATAGATAGATAGATAGATAGCTGCAAGGTTTCTCGAAACTTACACTTAGAGTTCCCACAGTGCCACTTATGCCTTATTCTATTTGTCAAGTACAAGGTCAGACCAGACTGAAGAGGTGGAGAAGTAGATTCTACTTCCTAATAGAATGAACTACAAAGAATTGTGGCTGTTTACAATCTACGGTAAACTCTGTGCCTGAAATAGAAGGTCCTGAAATAGGCTAGCTTTCTCTTTATGCTTCTCTTCCCACCTTGTGTCTTCATTTCTGGTGAGGTTTTATAAACAAGAATCAAAGAGAGGCTTCCATGGAAGAAGAGAACATTTATATATAAATAAGACCTCTGCAGAAGTGTCTGGTATTTATTCTAAAAATTCTTAATCTTTCATTTATGATAGATATTTAATTTTTGACCCAGTGATACCTCTTTTTTAAGTATTTTTTTTATTGATGCATTGTAATCATACATCTTTGTGAGGTACAAGCTGGTAGAGGCACACATGCACACATCTCTTATTTAACTCCTCCCAAATTCCTGCCCCATTCCTTCCCCCTCCTTCTTCCTCATGCTCGGTTTAGTGATTGACTTTGATATGTTTGTGAATATACATCATGTGCATTAGGATTTTTCCCTCTCTCCACTCTCTCATCACCTTCAGTTAAGTCACCTTTGCTCACCTAATGTTTCTTTTTCTTTGTTTAGAGTTTCTCTTATGACCCACTTTCTCCCTAGCTTCTGCATATTAGGGAGGGCATCCATTTTTTTTTTTTTTTTTTTTTTTTTTTGCAGTACTGGGGATTGAACTCAGGGGCATTCTACCTCCGAGCTATACCCCCAGCCCTATTTTTTTTCTTTATTTTTGAAACAGGGTCTCACTAAGTTGTGGGGTGCCTCACTAGGTAGCTGAGGCTGGCCTCGATGCCTCGAACCCAGATCTTCCGGTCTCAGCCTCCCAAATGCTGGGATTACAAGTGTGCGCCACCACGCCCAGCTAGCATCCAATTTTTTTACTTTTTATGATTGACTAATCTCACTTAACATGTTTTCCATCCATTTCCCTGCAAATGACATGATTTTGTTTTTCTTTAATGGCTGAGTAAAATTCCATTGGGTACATATCCCATAGTTTTGTAATCCATTCATCTGTTGATGGACATCTTGGCTGGTCCAGTGATACCTCTATAAGATAAAATGTGCAACACTTTTGTGGTACTTTAGTTAAAAAGTTCATATATGAGACATTAAGATGTCTTGCTTTCCTTCAGTTTTTATCAAATAAAGAATTTTCTGAGGAACTCTTGCTTTTGGAATGAAAGTGAGCTAATAAAGTACAGATAAAGGAATATGGCTAACAGCCTATTAGTATAGGTTCATGGCCATCTTCTTTTTTAGTTTAATGGAATCTTATACATGTCAGTAGGACAATCCAATAAAACAAACTTCTAGGATTTCTGCCTCAAAGTGATAACTAATTGTTTGCTAATTGAGTAATTAAATTAACCAGAGTCTAAAGATAGATGGTTACTTGTTATATTTAGTGATTTAGATGACATTTCTGACTCTTAAAAGCCTGTTCAATGGCTATGAGAATCAACCAGTCAACTAGGTCTTCCGGGTGATGCTGTGATCATAATAATTAGCATCATGACTAAAAGCAATTATTTGGGGGATTAGTTTGAAACACTTGTTATTTGTATAGTTGACAATAATAAATATTTCCTTATGAATAGTCACTTGACTTTACAATTATTCAAGAGAAAAGAATAACGAGTGAAGAGATACAGAGATAAAAGGAAAAAGAAGACTGGGTATGCTGGTGCATGTCTGCAGTCCCAGTACTTGGGAGGCTGAGACAGGAGCATTACAGGTTCAAGTCAGCCTCACCAGTGTAGCAAGACCCTCAGTAACTTATTAAGACCTTGTTTCAAAATAAAAATAAAAAAGGGCTAGGGGTGTAGCTCAGAGGTAGAATGCCCCTGGGTTCAATCTCCAGCACCCCCCCCCCCAATAAGTACAAACTGTTAGTTATCTTTAGTTTCTTTCTACCAAAGTCAGATTTCCTAGTCAAGACTCTTAGTTACAGAGGACTGAAAATGCAAAAGGGAAAGAATTGGTCACGAGAAAGGGAGAGTCAAGAGAAAGACACGTTTGTACCACTGGGCATAGAGACCCTGCAAGCTGATGAGGAACCAGTTTCTTTCCCCATGTTTTGTGTCTCCTTTATCTGTGTTGGTGCCAGTCTCAGGTTTGATGAAGAACCAGTTGGCTGTAGAATTTAAATCCCGGTGTTTCCTTAGGTTTAAGTACATTAGAAGAGAATGGTTGCTCTGTCCATGGTTGTCTCTGTTGACAGGAACCTAGATTGGATCTATAATTTGGTTATTGTGAATTGTGCTGCTGTAAACATGGAATACACACAATGGAATCTTACTTAGCCATAAAGAAGTACAAAATTATGTCATTTTCAGGAAAATGGATGGAACTAGAGAATATGTTGCTAAATGAGATCAGCCAGTCCCAGAAAGTCAAGGGTTGCATGTTTTCTCTCATATGTGGAAGATAGGGAGAATATAGGAAACAAAAGGGACTTTAGATAAATGAAGTAAGAGACCAGTAGAATAGTGTGGAAGAGAATTGAGGGAGGAAGGTGGGGAAGGGAAAAAAAAAGATTGAGGAAGGAAATAGTTCAAATAATGCTATATGCATATACGAAGGTGTCCCTATCAATCTCACTAACATGTATGGGGAGGGAGGTAAGGAGAGTGGGTGGGATGTGGAAAGAAATACACCAAGAGATATATGCATGTATATTTGTACTACTTTGGACATCATTATGATGTATAATTAGAATGTACCAATAAACAAAAAAGTGTGTGTGTGTATGTGTGTGTGTGTGTGTGTGTGTGTGTGTGTGTGTGTGTGTGTGTTTATGGAAATAATTATTGCTCTGGAAAAGCTCCTGAGATTGGCCTGCTTGATTTGGCATGTCATGTGTCTGTCCATTCCAGACTGATGTGACCAGGAAGAAGGAATCCGTTGATTATCTCAGGTTTCTCTCCTGCTTCAGATGCTCTTCTTCTGGAGCCAGATCATGAACCCTCATCCTAACCCCACAGCCTGAGGATGGGGAAGAGTAGATTCCATGAGTAGGAGTCTTTAGAAGCAGGGAAAGCTCTGATAGTAAGCCCAGACAGCTAAGGTCTGTTACCAATGCAATATACATATTTCTAGCATATGGTAGATGCTTAATAATGTATCTTAAATTAATGATGGTTACAAGGAAGGGTATTTTAAGTACTTTTTCTATGGAGTTTTTTGACTTTGTGTAGTAATTTTGTTCTCAGACCTTTGTGCAGTAAATATAGATAAAAATTTATACCCTCTGGTCATTTTTTAAAGCATTTTTAATGATTATATGCTGTTCACACAGTTATTTAGCAATAATAGTGTTCCTATTTTATAGGTAAAAGACATTTTGTATGATGAAAAGGTTTGATGTCATTTATAAAATGCGGTGTTGGACAAACAAAATAAAATGTTTTCTGTGTTAGAATATTTTGTAAACTGTGTCTAAAAACCATTCAAAACAGATAGCTATATTATTATACTTGCCATAACAGTTATTAAAGATAATATTGTGACTATTAATCTGATAACAGATAGATATGTGATATATTATTGCGTGTTTTGAGATAGCTGTTTATATGACAACTATCTGTAGAGTTTTTGGACACAATTGATGTATTACTTTAAAAATCAGAATGGACATTCTAATTTGTTCTGCCTATAAGTAAAATTCAAGTCAGAGATGAATTAACTCCTGTCAGCTCAACCTATTTGGGATATTTCAAGGCTATATAGCATCATGTATCATGAAATTTCCTTTTATTGTCATAAATTACTGTACAAAGAGATGATGATATAATCAGTCACCCAAACTAGGACACTGTTGAGAGTGACATGGGAAGTTATATTGGGTGACCAGGTGGAATCTAGGTAAACCAGGACTTTGTTATGCTCTTTTATAAACCATACAACTTTTATTAACTGTAAACTTAATGTTAAATTCTCTATATGAGAGGCAGTGTCAGAATACTTTTTTATTCTGCAGAGTGTTCTGATAAATAAGCTGTTAGTCATGTGACGTATTTGACATGGAGTGTTTTTTCCTTTAAGAGATAATGACATTTTAACGGCTTATAGATGTGATCCCATTTGGGAAGTTTCACTTCTTGTGTTTTCTTTCTTTTTCTGGGGAGGGAGTGTACTAGGGATTGAACCCAGGGGTATTTTACCTCTGAACTACACCCCCAGCCCTATTTTATTTTTTTATTTTGAAACAGGGTCTAAGTTGCTGAGGGTCTCACTAAATTGCTGAGGCTGAACTCAAACTTGAGATTCTCCTGTCTCAGCCTTCTTTCTATATTTTCTAAGAAAGCAGTTAGTTAGTAACATGAAGAATTAATCTTCTGATTGGTAGATTTCAGTCTTCTACTATGTTTCCGGTCATCTCTTAGTCTAACTTAGACCACACAAGGTAAACTATGAGAATAGTGCCTGGTCAAGACATCTTGATGTTGTATTTGACGATACTTCAGTAAGACAGTGGAGGTTGGAGGAGCACTGACAGGTCTGCTGGTGTTTTACTCTCTTGGTCCTGTTAAACTCAATATGTCATGTGGAAATTATCTCTTCCTTATCCTTTCCCCTTTGGGTGACATTAGAAATTGGAGTATCATGGTAACAGAGGGCCAAAGAATGTAGGTAACACATCTCATTTTAACTATTGCATTCTTTTTGTTGTTGTTGTTGCTTAGAATATTCTTATTGTTTGTTTTTATTTTTTAAAGAATGGACCCTGTTAAGCACAATTTCTGTTCTATGACAGTAGCTTAATAAATATTCAATAATGTAAACTTATATGTCAGCATTTTTTTAAGTATAATATAGTTTTATTTCAAGAGAATCAACTAAAATGACTACCAATAATAGGAACATTCAGAATAGTAGCTGACTTCAAAATTAATATATACAAATATAGACCATCTAGAACGAGTAATGGAAGGAACGATCTCTTTAAACTAACCATAGAAATAACGATAACAAGAAATACCTCTGCCTTAAGGGAAAAAAACTTCAAAACTCTGCTGAGAATATTAAAACATACATCATCCATTCTTAGCAATTGTACAATGCAGACTCTAAATTAACTTACATAGGAAAAGAATTCTATTAAAAATGACAATGGGAAATTTCAAAACCACCCAACTGATTAAAATTTTTGATAGTGGAGCCGGGCGTGGTGGCTCACGCTTGTAGTCCCAGCATTCGGGAGACTGAGACCAGAGGATCCCGGTTCGAGGCCAGCCTCAGCTACGTAGTGAGGCACTCCACAACTTAGTGAGACCCAGCCCCAAAATAAAGAATAAAAAACAGTGCTGGGGGCACAGCTTGGAGGTAGAACACCCCTAAGTTCAATCCCCAGTACCGCAAAAAAAAAAAAAAAATTTTTTTGATAGTGGCTGTGGTGACAAGGAACTTGGACAGAGTGTCCACTGTGGTTAAAGGTTAATGTTGTGACAGTTTGAAAGGACAATTTGGCTATACCTATGAATGTCAGCATTTTTTAAAGCATAAAAACATGTTAAAAAACTCAGCAATAATAGAAACAGTTGAAATCTTCCTTGTAAGGTACAGTACACCCAGTACTTACCTTCCAAGTTCTTTGAGTGCTCTTAATACTAATTGCACCTTGACATGAGCCATTTTCAGCCATTTTATTTAAAGTTAGTTGGATTTTGATCCCACTTAATAGAGACCCTCTAATTTTATATGATTTGCGTTTTTATGCTCTTGATTCACTCATCTTTTGAATCAAGATAATAAGCAGCAAACGTCTTTTTTATAATTGAAGAATCTAAGATAGAATCGGATAAGTGACTTATTGAAGCACAGAGTTAAAAATGAAATCAAAGTTGTAGTCACCCACTGCACAACTCTGATGGGAGATTTCTTCAGGTCCAGAGACCTCTAGGGAAATGGGAGAGACTAGCAGGGGAGGCAGATCAAACCATTTACAAAGGTGAGTTCTAGATTGTATGTTATAAGAATAATCTATTGGCACTAGAGAAATTTTACTTGATTCTAATTTTCTTCTCCAAATGACAGTCTGATCTGGGTTAAATTGCATAAAGAAAATGTGGTATATATGCACAATGAAGTTTTGCTCAGCCATAAAGAAGAACAAAGTTATATCATTTGCAGGAAAATTGATGGAACTAGAGAATATCATGCTAAGTGAGATAAGTCAGAGTCAGAAAACCAACAGCCACATGTTTCCTGTCATATGTAAAAGCTAGAGAGAAAAAGGAAAGAAAAAGAATCTCATAAAAATTAGGAGCATGAAAGGAGGTCAGGGGAGGAAAGAGGGGAGGAAAAGAGGAAGTTTAGGGAAAGAAACAGACTAAATAATGTTATGTGCATAGATGAAAGTATCACTGTGAATTTTACTATCAGGTACAATTATGATGCACCAATAAAAAAAAATTGAAAACAACAGCAGCAACAATAAAAATCCAAAACAGGACTGGTTCTAAAAATTGGAAAGTAATACTTATCTCTTGTTAAAAATTTGAAAAATATTGAGAAGAATAAAGAAGGTAAAAACCTGTATAATCCTTTCTCTAGAGATACCCTTTGTCCACGTTTGGTATGATTCCTTCTACTTTTGAGTCTTTTTTCTGGGTATATATATTTAAAAATTATAAAACATTGTAAAATCATACCATACCTAGTTTTGAAGTCTGATTTAAAAATTATATATCATGAACCTGTTTTGATAATATTCCTAAATTATTTTTCCTCCTCACCTCACATACATTTTTCATAGAATTATGTGAAAATTCTATAATTTGATGATTTCTCTATTTCCCCTTTTTACTGTTATAAACAATGTGTTACTCCCTTGCTATTCTAGGATAGCAAATATATATATTTATTTATTTATTTCCTTGAAAGGAATAGTTTTTCAAGGTTTTGGATATATATTGCCAAATTGACCTTCCAAAACTTTTATCCACTATGTTCCCAGAAGCAGGGCCTGAGACCTCCAGTTTTCCTGTATCCTCTACAACTACTTGTAATAATAATTAAAAAAAAACTCCCCAAATTTGGTGGATAAAAAGTGGTATATTAGTATTTTAATTTCTATTTATGTGTTGTTAGCAAGGGAAAATATTTTTCTATCTTTACTGCTAATTTGCATTTCTTCTTTTGTGAATTGCTTATATACAGCCTTTGAACTTACAGGTTCATGTCTTTTTCTTGTTAATCTGTAAAAAATTTTAGATGTATTAAGAAAAATAACATTTTCTACCCTACATGAGCAATTATTTCTCTGCATTTAACATTTGCCTTTGTTTTTGGGTATGTTTAAAAAATAATGAATAGATATTTAGATCTTTTATGTAGTCAAATATAGTAATCTTTTTCTATATGATGAATTCTGCATTTACTTTGTAATATAATAGGAGTTAGTCATATGAATTAATTTCCTTTCCCCAAAGAGTTAAATGTTAATCACAGACTACATAATAAGAAATTCATCCTACCCCACTGATTTGAAAAGCAAACTTTATCATATGCTAATTTCTTGTGTATAGTAAACATGCTAATGCTTGGTGCTGGCTTTCCATTTAGTTTTATTGTTTTTTCTACTTTTTTTCCAAAGACACATGTACTATCTTTTTACTTTTATACTTTTATTGCTGCATTATAGTCTCACATCATAATGCTATTCAGAGTGATAGTGACAGACATGCACACAGCACTTTGTGAACTTCCCCGGGCTCCCTCCCTATTCTTCCACTGCCAATTTCTACCTTTTTCTACTACCAGAAAAATTGTCTTGTTTATCCTGGTGTTGAGAAGGAGGCCTTGTTCTGCACCATTGTTAGTGGAGAGGGTAAGAAGTTTGGGGTGATCAAAGTTTGAACTCCAATTACTCCCTCTGATGAGTGGGGCCCAAGGGTCCCCATCTGTAAAATGGGGATAACAAACATTTTTCTAACTTGCAGGCCTGCTTGAGCATTATGAATAATTTTGTTAAATGCCTGGTACACAGATATCGTGCTTATACTGTTCTTCCTAAGGCATTGCTCAAGCAGCTACAGGAGTTTTTCCTCTTGGCTTGGTTTCTTTGACTTACGCGGCCTTATGAATCTGGCCTGTATCTACTCCTCCAACTCTGTTTCCCTCATTCCATATCACATCACCTCACCATGTGGCAGGCACTGTCCTAGGGGCTGGTGATGAAGACAGCAAAGGAGATCTGTGCATTTGTGGCTCTTATCTTTTAGTAGTGTAGGTAGACCAATTTAATTAAGAATATTTCTGATCAAGTTAAATGCCACGGGGAAAAATAAAACATACAACAGGGTTTTATGACAGAGGGTGCTGGGGTGGCTGGCATTTGGGCTGAGATCTGAGTGAAGAGCAGGGGCAGCCTTGCCAAGATCCAGGAGAGAGATGTACAGGGAGGGTGAATGGGAAGTGAGGAGGCGGGCCTGAGGCTGGAATAGGGAAAAGAACAGCAGGATGGAATCAGAGAGAGGGGAGGAGGGCAGAGACACCTGTTGAGCTGAAGGAACTTCCCATGCAACCTAGTTCCTTTTCCACCCAAATTCTACCCATTCTTAAGGTCCTGTTAAGGACTGGTCTTCTTTCCCTCTGAATGGATGCAGCCATACTGATCTGGTTCTTCTCTGAGTTCCCATTGCTCTTATGGTCATATTTATAGTTTTGTGTGCTGGTTTCCTCTGCCCTGCCCTCACAGGACTGAAAGCTCCTTGAGGGTAAGGGGACTGGGTCTAACGCTTCTTTGCTTCTTTTTTGTACCTCTTTGATGTCTAATATAGCTCTGGGAACATATTGGGAATATCATATATCATTTTTTATTGCAGATGGAAGCTTAGGATCAGGGAATTTTACTTTTTGAGTTTACCCTTTTTTGTGTGTGTGTGGTACTAGGGATTAAACCCAGGGACATTCTAGCTCCAAGCTACATCCCAAGCCCCTCCCCTTTTAATTTTATTTTTGGTTTTGAAATAGGGTCTCACTAGATTGCCGTGATTCTCACTATGCTGCTGAGCACCTGTGATCCTCCTGTCTCAGCCTCCCAAGTACTGGAATTATAGGTGTGGACTCTATGCCTGGCTCTTGTAAATCTTTAAGGACAAATTTGACTAAAAAAGAAGCCCAAATATAGATTAAAGTGATAATTAGCACATTAAAATAGATGAAACATACCAATGGAACCAAACTTCATTCTTCAAATGATGTGTTTTAATATTTTTTGGTGGTACTATGGATTGAACCCAGGGGCATTCTACCACTGACCTACACCCCCAGACCTTTTTATTTTTAATTTTGAAACAGGGTCTCTGAAAAGGCCGTTAATGAATAACAGTGCTAACTTGCCCAATAGTGAGTTAGCTAGTTTTTAAAAACAGATATTTTTCGTTAGGAAAATATATAGATAAAAACCTCTTCTGTTCATAATGACCTTAGTCTCTGAGTATATGTCATAATGGTCTCTGCTGCCAAGGGACAGACTATAACACATATAGTTTCATAGATAAGGCTGTACTTTGGTTTTAGATACTAATTTATTTACTTTTACCACTTTGAAAGGGGAAGTTTAAGTATTACTTATTATTTATAACAGGGATTAGACATGAAGTAAAAGTTGTGAAGAACAATAATCCTTTTTAAACAGAATTTACAATTTTATTGTCATGGTTGTATGTGATGAATATAGTAGATAGGAATTGAAAATGGGTATTTTCTGATGTCACAGAACTTTGAAGTTCTTGTGATTTAAGGGGCATTTTCATGAAGGAATCATAAGTACATTAGTTTCTTCATTTTCAAGAACATAAAGTGAAGGATGATCTAGCACTAGTTTATATTCGCTGATTTGTACTTAAATAATCTTTGAAGATTTATATCTGTAAGTAGAAAGTATACTAATCCAAGGTCTAGTTATTAGACTACATTCTTGCTTAGAATTATTTTTATTTCTTTCAAATGTTAAATTAATGTTGCCTCCTTTTATTTTTTTAAATTTTTTTATTTTTTGTGGTACTGGGGATTGAACTCAGGGGCATTCTACCTCCGAGCTATACCACCAGCCCTGTTTTTTATTCTTTATTTTGAAACTGACTCTCACTAAGTTGCGGTGTGCCTCACTAGGTAGCTGAGGCTGGCCGCGAACCCGGATCCTCCAGTTTCAGCCTCCCGAATGCTGGGATTACAAGCGTGCGCCACCATGCCCAGCTCTGTTGCCTCCTTTTAATAAGATTCTGTGAAAGATTTTAATATATTAAGATTATTTCTTAAGAGGCAGTTATTATATTCTCCTACTTCCTTTTTCAATATCTATAAAAAGTTGCTTTCTTAGCTTCTACTCCAAATAAAGTTTTCTGGTTTGCTTAAAAAAAAAAAAAAAAAAACAAAAAAACCAAAAAAATCCAGTTTTACTAAGTTATCAGGAATTGACCTTGAACCTAGACCTTCCTGTCTCAGCCTCCTGAGTACTGGGTATACTTTAAATATTATAGATTAAAACATGAACAAAAATGAGTAATGAGGCAGAGGTTTATGATAGCTCTTCTTAGGTTAAACACTAAAATTATCTTGAACATTTGTGTTGTTTGAAAATGTTTTTCATAACCAGAGAGAAAAAAAGTTATACTTTTTATTTTATTTTTAAAAAGAATTGTGTCTCCTAGTAACTTCACATCAAATTAATTTGTTACTTCTTCCAGTGGACATACATGAATAGAGCTAATTTACCTGCATGCCGATGTGGCAGGTGCTGCCAGCGCCTGCCCTCACTGCTGGGACTTATCACTCAGCTCTCAGGCATGTTCTCTTGCCAGCATCTGCATGTCTGTGTCTGAGGACTGCCCCTCAAAGGCTGCTTTGTCCGCGGCCAAAAGGTCAGCTCTGGGGAACTAATGTTCCCAACAGCCCACATCCACTAACTCTCTAGAGTTGGCACATAGGATAAGTCAGTTCTCTTGTCCTCAGATGAGATAATTCTGAAGCTGTGCTTTGCACTGTTTCCCGAGGGTTTTCTGTGGAACTCAGTGCCCAGCACCTACTCTGGCAGTTTTCTTATTAGGTGCCTTGCCTTCCTGTCTCCGGTCCCCACTTCCCCATCAATGTGCTCTCTGCCTCCCAAATGAACAATTTGCGCTTGAATCCTTGTTTTAGGGTCTGCTTCTGGAGAACTCTAAATCTGAATATTAGGTAATATTGTTTTTGTTGTTGTTACGGGAGGTTGAACCAGGGGTTCTCTCCCACTGAGCTACACTCCCAGCCCTATTTTACTTTTTATTTTGAAGCAGGGTCTCACTAAATTGCTGAGATCACAGGCATGCACCACCACACCCAGTGACAGACTATAACATAACAGACTAATATATATATATTATATATAATGTGTATATAATATATAATACATAATATAATATATATCTTATATATATGTAAGAGATCACAGGCATGCACCACCATGCCCAGCTCTGTGCACCTCCTGGATTAATCCCATGGAGATCACAGTTTGGGCATTCTCAAGTATTTTACATGAGAGGCTTTGTTCATAAAACTGAAGAAGGCCTGATAGGATCAATAGTCTACACTAATAGATTGGAAGAGTTATCTGGCATGACCTGAGATGCATTAGCAAACACAGGAAATCTGACTTTGGGAGGAAGCCCCTAGGACAGAAATCAGAATGGTAAGCTTTCCTTGAGCTGTGTCAACATGGCTCTGGGTGTGCTGCAGAGCTAGAGGTCCAGGGAGGAGCATTTCTGAAATGACTTCTTTGACTTTTGGATTTCCTTTTTGGCTTGATGAGTGTTGGCAATGATCTCATCTTATTCTTTATTCCTAAATCTTCCTTAGCACTCCACAAATAGATGATGAACACTTGTCTATTAGTGGGCTTACTGTGTGCTGAACATCATGCTATCAGGAACTATATAAAATTCTGTTATATCCGTTACTTTTAGCATCTGTGATTCTTTTATGAACCATAAGGCCCCTGGTTTCTGTGGCTGTTACATTAGAGAGCACTGACAAATTATTACATTTTCTCTTCCAGGAGTAAAAATTATCTTCTAATGATTTATTTTAAAAAATTAGTGGTGAAATAGTAGTAACAGAAATACTGCTTCTGAAATTTTGCTTCAACTCTCATTAGTTCTGTGCATGGTCTTATGAGTAGGAACTCTTATATGCTAAGGAAACCTTCCAGCTTTCATTGGCAGAAGTCAGGCCAGTTGCTGCTGGCGCCCAGCTCTGCACCTCGCTTCTCTGGCTGTGGTTTGTTGGAGCTCCTAAGGCAGTAGTTAGGCAAAACCAACTATCCTCTTCTTTTTTCTGCTCAAGGATTTCTAGCATGTCTTCCTATCCCCAACCAGATGTCCATCTCAGCAATTCCTTACAGATGTCACTGTGACTCTCAAGGGGATTGCACAGAAATACGCATAAAGAATCTAAATTACTGTCTACCATGAATCGTCTCAGTTCGGAGTCTTACATCTCTAACTGCACTTAATCATTTCTGTGACATCTGTCTGAGTGTACCATATACTTTAAACATGACAGTGATTGCTTCTATAGGTAAAAATACCAAGTGATAACTGAAAAGAGGGGGCAAGGATTTTAGAATTGAAAAGACTAACCACTCTATCATTCATTGAAAATGAGGTATAGTCTTAGCAGTTATACCTCTTTCTGGAAGTACTGTGAACTTTTTGTTTCCAACCAAAACTTCATACTCTGTGTATGCTTGCTTATGAATATTGCTTCTAGCTAAACAAGCTTTCATAGTTTTCTATTTAAATGCACGGACTAGCAATGCATTGTTCACTAATGGTAGATTATCACAGCAACCTTCTTATCTGCTGTTGCTTATCTGGCAATTTCACTAGGTGGAATGTATCCAGGAAGCAGGTAGGAAGCTGAACTGGCTGTGAGGTAACCTAAGAGATATCCCAGTGTCTATGTGGTGCCCATTCTCATGTACTTTACTCCGTAGAGAGCCCCTAGAAGCTGCCACCCCCACCTCACATGCAAAATTTGTTTGTTTTTATTTTACATATGATTTTAACAGATTTGGTTCAATTCGTATTTGTAGTGTGTGTGTGTGTGTGTGTGTGTGTGTGTGTGTCTGTGTGTGTTTTACTGGTGATTGAACCCAGGTGCATTTTACCTCCAAGCTATACCACTAGCCCTATTTTATTTTTGTTTTGAAACAGGTTCTTGTTAGGTTGATGAAAGTCTCACTACTTGCTAAGGCGGACCTCGAACCTTCTATCCTCCTGTCTCAGCCTCCCAAGTACTGAGATTACAGATGTGTGCCACCATGCCTGACTCAGTATTTGTTAGTAATGAATTAGCAGGGGGAGGAGAATAGACTACCAGAGCAAAAAAGCATTGAGTGACTGTATATTTTATTAATACTTAAATTGTTAAACTTAGTGGAGGAGTGGCTTTAATATCATTTTAATTAAAAAACAGTGATAACATCAAATCATTTATTGAGTGCTTATTATATGTCAAGATGCATTCTTTACCAATGTCCTCTCTAGTTCTTACATTCAGCCTTTGGAGAAGACATTATTATTACCATTGAAAGGTAAGAAAACACTGAGACTCATAGAAGTGAAGTGATTTTCTCGAGGCAAAATACGTAAGTGACTGAGCCAGAATTAAAGCCAGGGCTGTCTGATTTGAAGGTCTCTGTTGTTTTTGTCATACCAAGTTGCTTCCATGTGAGCCATTTCATAATGTGCTTAGTATAGCAGTACACTCCTGAGAGGAACTTAATAATAGCCTTTCTTGACCCCTTTGAATTTATGTTTTGTCGTTTTTGACCCTGAATGAAGACGCAGAAGTCTTGATTATTTTAGTTGGTATTTGTATAAATAACTTTTTAGTTTTGTGTACATTCAGTTTATTATGCTGTTTCTGGCCTCAGGCCTGATAGTATTTGACTCATGCTGTCATACACTTGTTCTTTAAATGTTTATGGTGAGGGATTGTGTGAAGGAAGGCACGGCCAGAACACACCAAGACCAGAACCCCTTTCAAGATAATTGTGGCAGCTGCCACCAGGGGTACAGTGATTAAAGAGGACAGACAGTTATGTAAAAGTAATTTCTTTGCTGAGCCATCACTGACGCAGAGAGCGTAATATTGGGGACAAATGCGATTGGCAGACGTTTTCATGTTGTCCGAGTGTTTGGTTTTAATCTCCCTAGTTCTTGACAATACTGATTTTTATCTGTCATGTAAAACCAGAGGCAACGACCCATAGCAGAAGGTATGCTGCTGCAACAGTAAGTTTCATGGTGAGACTTCTTGCATAGTTTAAGGAGAGCAAGAAAGAAAGCCACAACAATATTTTCTAGCTTATCTGATTTAGTAAAATCAGATTTTGAGCATACATTTTTTTCATAGGTGTTATTTATCAGAAATCACAAAAGGTAGAAACCAAACTTTGTCCAACATGAAGGGCAATAAAAATTCTAGCATGACCCAGAGGTCGTGAAGCACCATGGCGTTTCTGTTTCTCTCTGGAGTTAACTGGTTTTAGTACTTTGATTGAACTTTAGCTAAAATGAGTTAGAAAGAAGGCTAATTAGAATTGACTTATGCCAGAACCAGAATTAGCAAAGCATGTCGAAATTGGAGTAAACTTTAAGGTCTTTCCATTTTCAGGGTGCTCGATCTGATGTGAATTCCAATCTGGTCACTTACTACCATCGACCCATTTGGCTCCAGAGAGATACAGTACAGAGGTACTCAGGCACATACAGGCTCCAAACCCCTGTTTGGTCTTATATCTTGGCGAGCCAGACGGACCTTCTTTTTTAAATTTTTAACATAAAACGTAGGTTAGAGGCCTAAGTTATCCATGTTTAATTTCTTTTTTCTGGAGTTAGAGACCCAGTGCAGATTCATGGAATCAGAATCTCTTGGTGTAGGGTCTTATTTTTTGTTTGGATATTAAACATCCCCCTGAGAAGCTCATGTTCTGGGTTTGGAGCTGGGGCATGGCTGGGGGAGGGGTGGGGCGGATCACTGGAAATGTGGGCTTGGGGATAGTGTTGTCCCCAGACCTCCTCCTCTCTCACTCTTTCTGCTTTCTGGCAGTCATGAGATGAGAGTGGCTTTTCCTCCTCCACCATACCCTAAAGCCCTGCCACTGAGCAGTTTCTGCCTTGGAACTAGCTAGCCATGGACTGGAAACTTTGAAACCTCTGAAACCATGAGCCCCAAATAAACTTTTTTTTCCTCTAAATTGTGCTTGTCAGGTATTTTGGTCACAGAGACAGAAAATCTAACAAAAACAGGCCTAGAGATGTGTATTTAAGGAATGATCCTCAGGTAAGTCTTATGCAAATTTGAGAACCTCTGCACAGCCTTCTTAAGGATGGTGACACTTCCTAAATACATGGCACCTTTAAGCCTCAGAGACTGTCACCATATTTGTTAGGAGAGAGTGAAGAGAGAAAAGTGTCCACCTTAAACAGTGGGAAACTCTGAACATTCCTATTCTTCTACACAAACCTCCAATGCAACGGCTTTGGCCTGTTTGTGTTTCTTGAAGAGCCATACTTTCCCTTGAGCTCTAATAGAGCGCCTGCTCCTCATGTACAGAATTGAAGTGGGAGATGAGAGTGACACTCTTCTTTCTGCAGAAATTCTTAGACAATATGATGGGTCTGGGTAGGGGAAGACCAGGCCACCCCTCACCCCTCAACCTTCCTCATTTTGATCTTTCTGACTCACTCTTTGGTACCTATGATTCACCTGCTTACCCCTAGGTAGAAGCTGCTTTTCTAGAGACTAGAGTATGTGACCAAGAGTGAATCCTTCATGTTTGTGTAAAATTCCATGTGTGGGCTGGTGTTAGAGGTGCGGATACTTTCCTGGGCTTAAAACTAAACAAAGAGGCTTGACACACCCTCAAGTACGAACAAGAATACTCATTCAAGTTTCTGGGCCCTAATTTAGATTTCTGCACAGTCAATTGAGGGGTGGAAAGAGCTGCAGACTCATCAACATACCCCAAAGAGATCCTGTGCTGAGTCTGGGGAGAAGTCCCTAGCCTTCTGCATGGCTGTAGCTTCAGGTTTCTCTTGGACCTATTCTTAGAATAAACACCATAAGGGGAGAGGCAGTGTGGCTTCCCTGAGACCAGGGGATTAGGACAGGGCAGGGGTACTTAGGTGTTGATGAGCACCAGAATCACCAGGGCTGCTTGTTACCATGGGGATTTCCAGATGTTGACCTGGGTCATTGAACTTAGGGCCCATACAAATCCAGAATGATCTGATCTTGAGATGTTTAATTTAATTACATCTGCAAAGACCCTTTTGACAAATTAAGGTCACATTCACAGGTTCTGGGTGGACCTATCTGGTAGAGGTTATACTCAGTCCCCCACCAGTGGTGTCTACTATTTTTATTTATTTATTTTTTGTTGTTCTGCTGTTTTTTAATTTAAAAATTTAATTAGTGCATTGCAATTATGATAGTGACATTCATAAGATATATTCACATATGTACATAACATTATTTTTATGTTTCCTTCTCTGTATCTCCCCTTTTCCCTTCTTCTCTCCCTCCCTCATCTCACTTCCACTGCTCTACTGGTCTCTATCCTAATTTTTATGAGGTAGGGGTCTCTTTTTAAGCAAAATTCCCTCATGAATCTGATACAAGTGATCTTAGTAATGTACCTTAAAAATCACTGAGATGGACTATGCCAGTCTCTTTGGTTACTCAGGGTGGATTCTTGAAAAATCAAATCATAGATTTCCTATAATAGTAATCATCAATTATTGAGCACTGTGTTAAATGTACATGATTTTGCTTAATATTTATAATACATGGTGCAAGATATTATGATCTCACATTGAAAAGTTAAGGAACTGCCAGTGTCACACAGTGAGTGACAGGTGGAGATTTAAGCCCAGGCCTCTCTGTTAGACAAACTAGAACACAGAGACACTGTCATTATTCCTCAAACACCAGAATCAGCTCAGGCGTAACCTCATGGAAGCCTTCTTGGAACTCAACTTCCACCCCAATCAATATGAAATAAAGATAACACGATCTGCAACCTTGATTAAGTGGGGTGGACACCTTAATGACTCTTTCCCCAGTGGTCTGCATAAAACTCTGATTTAACATGGATTGGTATACTTGCTAACGCTGACCTAATAAAAAGACAACTGGGACTGTACACTGATGTGTGTGTCAAGGAAATCAGCGATTTCTCCACCATATCACCCGCCTCCCACAAAGGGCCATAGCATCTCTTTAGCCAGTCCACCCTTTGACCTTTCTAAACTGTTTGCCTGAAAATGTGCCTTCAGTAGGGGAGAGCCTGGGACAGGTTCTAAGCTCCTCCAACTCCTAATTAATAGCTCGTTTGCTCAGCTGTGCTGTGGCCTTATTGCTGCAGACATTAAATTTGAGTCTGGGTTAAAGACACTTTGTGAGCAGCTCTTTAACTAATATTTGTATTGCTGAAAGGTGTAAAATTAAGAGAAAACTTAATTGGCTTGAAATAGTTTGTTGAGTTTTCCTCCCCTGGCCTAATTCAAGCTTTCTGTTTAGTTCATCAGGTCCTTCAGTGACCTTAGTTTAGTTTTAGGTAGCAAATCTCTCACTCCATGCAAATAGAGGAAGCTCATTGAGTGAAATGCAGCAAAATCAGCAGTATCAATCATCTATCTCTTTAATTCCTTTATACTAAGTCTAGAAGGCATATAGGGTCTTGAATGTTGCTTGCCTCTTTGTCTCCTGCTTTTTTATATTCTCTCTCTGTGTCTTTTAGCTCATTAAATTGTTGGTAGACATCGATGCCAACCCTGAGTTTTATACCAAGCATATGATTAGCCACAGAGCCAGATGTTTATTTCAGCTCTGCCACTAACTAGATTGTGACCTTAGGCAAGTTACTCAACTTCCCCAAGTTTCAGTTTTCCCATTTGAAAAATGAGGGTGACAACGATGATGACAATGATGATAATAATACCCACCTTACTGCATGATTGAGAGGATTAGATGAAGTAACCTTTATAAAAAGCGTTTGCCACATGAATTTTCAGTTAATGTTTTTGTGATTATTGTTATTATAATAGTTATTATTTAATTATTGTTGCTATTTTCATCTAACCTGCTTTCTGTGTTCTATTTTGCTTAAAATGCATGTGAGTTAGACTCACATGATTTCTTACAACAGGAAACCATGGTGGCACATGCTTGTAATCCCAGTACTTGGGAGGCTGAAACAGGAGGATCACAGATTTGAGGCCAGCTTCAGCAACCTTGTGAGGGCCTCTGCAACGTAGTGAGACCCCGTTTCAAAATAAAAAAATAAAATAGGGCTGGGGGTATAGAATGCCCCTAGGTTCAATCCTCAGTAATACACACACACACACACACACACACACACACACACACACAGACACAGAATGATAGGTTGAGCACAATCATTTGGATAATCATTAATATCCTCTAGTCTCTTAATAAGTGTTAGCATTATTCCAAAGTATCTTATATGCATGATCTCATTTAATTATCACGGTGTGGTAATAACTATTATGATTACTAAAGCACAGAGAGAATAAGTAACTCGTTCAAAATTTGTCAGAGTTAACAGGGGTGTAAGGTCTACCACACACCGTATTACAGTCACTCTGCTGGCTTCAAGAGTGATGGAGGGAAGGTTTCCAACTTATTTTTATTATAGAATTATTCACCATGACATTTATATATATTAAATAAAAATTATTCACTAAAAATTTCTAAAAATTTTCCTATTAATAAACACATTTCATTTTGGGGGTAGAGGGAAAAGGCCAGTATTTTAACTTCCAGGTGGGGGCCTGCAGGTTACGAGTGTTCTTTTTCTTTTGAGTAGCTGCCTGGGCCACGTGGCCCACAGGAAGTCCAGTGCCTGTGGCCAGCAGAGGAGCAGCATGGCCTCTTCAGAGCGACAGTGCCGTGGAGCTGTGCCGGTGGGCTTTCTATATGCTGTGGTGGGGTGGTGAGGAGAGATTCTCCTGGGCTGTGGTTGCTCATAATCATGCTATAATTGGCCTCTGCAAAGTAGAGAGGACTTTGGCTCTGCTATCCCTACCCATCTGGCTGTGAGTTTCACGCATATGCAAATAACGGAACCCTTATTTGTGGCTATCTCTGGGACTTATGAGTCACAACTCATGCCTCCATATGGTCTACAATATCACATAACCAGGGCTGGTGTTTGGAGAGAAGAGCATTCATACCCAAGCAGCCTGACTTCATTGCTTCTGTGCCCAGCTGCTTTGTCAGACCATTTTCCTTGAATAGGAAAATCTTAAAAAAAAAAAAAAAAAAAAGGCCTGACCTTGGTGTCTCAAACTTTTCCAGGATCCTGGCATATCACAATCAGGACTTACGTTGTGATGCCAAACATTCTGGATAAGACTTTAGTAGACTGAAAATATCAAAACAAATATTATTTGATGTTCAGTGACTCAGTATTGCTATTTGTTTGTTTACTTATTGACTTTTTTCTTATTGATCTCCCAGTGTAGTTCATTTTATCTTCACACTCAGCTATTTACTGATAGCTTTTTCTTCTTAGAGGAAACCATTTTTGTACTTGCTAGCATTGGCTTGAGTAACAGGATATTATCAATAGTATCTAGAGTGGTTCTTTAACCAAAATGTAAGCATAATCTTAAAGCAAGCTTATGAAATTTTACTTATAAACTTCTCACTGTATAGCACTTGCTCTGGAAAATGGCTACTTGTCAAAATAATGACTGACTCAAATCTTAATGACTTGTAGTTAATAGGCAGGTGCAAGTCCTTCCTGGCATTTCAAATTTCCATATTTTAATATTTCTTACTTGATGTAAACTGTTTCCCTTTAAAAAAGCAAAAATAAATGGATAAATGATTTATTTTATGCTCTATTGACTTAATTTATTCACTGAATAAGGGAAACTGGGTTGTTTTTGAATATTGCAATTTGAAGGTTGATTAAATTATTTTCATGAAAGAAAATAATGACATAATAATTCTGGCTTAGAGATGTTTTATGGTATGTAGGTAGCAAAAAGAAAAAAGTAAAAATACTTAATTTCACCATTCACAAATTAACTATTGTTAATTTTTTGTTTTAATAATACATGATTTTTAAAATAATTGTTTATTACAGGAAAATATACTAACAGAAAATTAAATGATCTGTGTTAACAGATTTTTGGAAGTCCAAGTCCTCCAAACTATTAAAAGAGCAAGCAAATCAACATTTTACCTGTATCTTTAGAGTGCAAAAAAGTACAAATTAATTATTAAATATCTCATATAGATGTTTAGATTTAGAGTATTTAGTGACTTAGTAATATTTCTATAATATGTAGCACAATTTTGTGTTGAGACTCAATTTGCATGTGTGGTACCAAAGTTTCTTATATATTTATACCATGAAGCATATTTGTGCTTGTTTTCTAGGATTTTAAAGTAATTTTATGAATTTAAATTTGTAATAGCCAAAACAACCCTAATGTTCTTTAATAGTAGGATAGATAAATAATGATTTATATAATGGAATACTACATAGCAATGAAACAAGTGAATTACAGTCATGTGCAATGCCATGGATAAATCTCATATACTTAATGTTGACTAGAAGGCAGACACAAACTAATACATGTACTGTATGACTATAGTTACATAAAATTCAAAATAGGTGAAACTAAATTGTAGTGGGTATAATCAGGATGGTTAGGAAGTCAGGATTCTTGTTAGTGTGTGTGTGTGTGTGTGTGTGTGTGTGTGTGTGTGGTACTGGGGATTGAGTGCAGGGACATTCTACCTCTGATCTATACCTCTAGCCCTATTTTATTTTTAATTTTGAAAGAGGGTCTCACTAAGGTGCTGAGGGCCTTGCTAAGTTGCTGAGGCTGTCCTTGAACCTGCAATCCTCCTGTCTCAGCCTCCCAAGTACTGGGATTACAGATATGCACCACCACATCCAGCTTCTTGTTACTTTTGGAAGGAAAAAGGGTGTGGTAGTAGGGAAAGGTATAGGGGACCATTTGAGGGTGCTCAAAATGATCTATTTGTTGTTCATGGGATGGATACTAAGGTGTATTCACTTTAAAAAAAGTAATTGAGCTTCATTTATGTTTGGTGTACATTGCTGTATATATTTCAATATAAAAGCTTTAACAATTATTACAGAAGTTATATTTATTTGGCATCTACTCTGCTCAAGAAATACCACCAATCTTCCTATTGTTTCCTCTGTAATATGATCTACTTTGCTGTCATTCATTCATGGTTTCCAAGGATGCATTAGGGTTTTTAAGAAAGATGGAACTGCTACCATTTGTTTTGTCTCTATTGTGATAAAATTTAAATATTTTCTAGATGGTCGATAAATGTTATTAGTTCTTGTGTGCAGCAGATGCGGGAGACAGGCTGGTATTGCTGTCTTCATTGTTCAGATAAGGAAAATAGACACGGGCAGGGCAAATGTTTGGCTGAGCCTGGGATTGGAATGCCGTTCTTTTGACATTCCTCTGTGTTTTCTGATTACAGAACACTGCTGCAGTCATAAATATTGTAGAATTTCCAAAAAATTTGGACTTTCAGGGAAAAAAAGACTTCCATGAGTTTGAAAAGGCATTAGCTATAAACTATTTTTTAGATTAACTTTACATTTATTTAAGAACTGTGGTTAAGCATAGCTGGGGAAGGGCATTGCTCATTGATTTAACAAATGTTTCTGAGCACTGGATACTGTGCCAGCCCCTGGGGAAGATGGACTCAGAAATACAGCTGTGACACAAATTGAAATGATGGAGGTTTGTGTAAGATGTTGTGGGACCACAGAGGAGCGGCTGGTACCCAGCTTCTCAGGAAAATAGCCTCTGGATGGTCTTCTGAAAGAAGGCATGCCTGCTTCTGGTCTGAAATATAAAAACATACATTTTGGTCTATTTAAAGCAAGATAGGTTAGATTTTCTATTTTCCCTTATGATATTTTGAACTCCCAGTTTTAGTAACCTCTAGATTCTTAGAGAACATATATATTTCTGAAATTGAAACAACAGAAAGAATATCCAGAGATGGCAGTTGGATGCTCCTTGAATATGCCACTTTTGTCCCCTGGGTCCAGCAGCATAGTAGCTTGCTGTAGGGGATAGTTTTTGAAAGGGGCTGGTTTTATTAGAAGTGGTTTCTTCATTTTTACACCATATTTGCCTTTTTTGTTAGTCAATCTAAAATGCTGAACTGTTAGGTTCAATATTATTCACATATTTTATTTCAGATGAATTCTAACACCATCAAATCATACTTATCAAAATCCAATTCCAAATATATTCAATTGAGCTGCATAGAGACTTTTGACAGTATTTTTAAAAATAATCACGCTATAGATTTCATTTAGAGACATTTAAATGAACTTCAAGTTGCAAGGAGGAACAATCCCTTGTACAATACTAACACCAACACAGGCAACCTCCCACAGTTGACATTTTTTTTTTTTTTTTTGCGGCACTGGGGGTTGAACTCAGGGGCATTCTACCTCCGAGCTATACCCCCAACCCTATTTTTTTTTTTTATTCTTTATTTTTTGAAACCGAGTCTCACTAAGTTGCGGAGGGCCTCACTAGGTAGCTGAGGCTGGCTGCGAACCCGGATCATCTGGTCTCAGCTTCCCGAATGCTGGGATTACAAGCGTGTGCCACCACGCCCGGCTCACGGTTGACATTTTTGTTTTTCAGATGTGCTGTCTGTAGCATCATACACTTTTTATTAGGTTCAGTACATGATCTGTTGTTTGTAAACACAGGTCAGGTCTAATCAAATTTCACCAGTGAGATTCAATTATAAAGGGAGAATATAATAGCATCAAAGCCTTATGCAGAAATAATATTTGCATTTACTGATAGACATATCCTGGCATCTCTAATGACATCTATTAAGGTGGTTCCTTAAAATAGTTTGCAATCACTGGTAGTTAGGTAACATACACACAATTCCTTAAATTCCTCTCTTTATAAGAGGAATGCCTTAGAAAATAAGTGAAAGCTCCAGTGGGAGAGGAGAGAGAGTTAATGATAAAGAGAAGGAAGGAACTTCAGACTTCTGTGTTTGTTGATAGGCTTAGAAGTTGATTTTACCACTTAAAAATTTTATAAACTAGAAAATATTGGCCCATCTTATGTGGTAGCAGTGGAATATCTTTTGGAAATGACACTCTCATATTTTGCCTTCTTTCCTTGTCACTTAAATATTTGTAACACCTAATAAAGGAGAAAAAACTTATGATGCTTGGATAAATTATTTAATAATTTAAATATGCAAATAAATAATTATGGTGATGATAGCTATAAAGAATGTAAATGTCAGATATCTTGACAATATAAATTTTCAATATAAATTAAAACAAAGACATAATGATATGAGTTAATTTTATTCATATAATGAGTTAATGGTCCAATAAAATTAAATATGGTGTTTAAAAAATAAAATAAAACTGGTATACATTTTAGCAAGTGAGTTGTGACCTATTCTTAGCCAATATGGCAGTCTAGTGATCTTCCCAGATGTGGCTGATTTAAAAAATTATTGTAATTTTTAACCATGAACTATGTAAATATATATAAACAAAAAGGAAGTTCACTAAAGTGCACTCTCTTAATTCCTTAGAGCATATCCTGAAATAATGTTTTGGGGGAGGCTAGAATAAATGAAATTACAATGGTTTTACAATGGAGTTCTTAAGTAAGGGTCATTGGACGGACTCCTTCAGGAGGATTCTTGATTCCATAAAGGTTGTATTCATAATGTGGTAAATCAAAGCATGTTTCTCAGAGGAAAGTGATTCCTCCACTTTTATCAGGTTCTTTAGAAAGCTAGGAACCGTTGATCAAATCAACATGGCCAGTATGCATTAAGTCAGAGATAGTGGTAAAGAGTTGGCAAATACAACAAGCCTGTAAAATATGTCCATGTTTATGGTAACATAGATGAAAGAAGCTTATATTTCTGGGAATGCAATAAAACAATGTCTATGTTATTAAAATGTCTGCATGGAATACTTTATTCTTTTGGTTGAGATACAAAACTTTTGTTTTCCGCTGTGCTATATTGCCTTGCTCTGCAAAAAGATAGTGAGAAATAACATTCTTTTTAAATCAGAGCTGCGTGTAAATCAGAAGTTTGGTCTTTCTGTTTATTCTTCTCCAGTTCCCACACTTCTCTTGTACCACATCACAGACTGAGTAATGAATAAAGCCAGGGCAGCCTGGTGCAGCAAGCATTTGGCTTGCCACTGAGAATGCGCTCTTTGGATTTTGAATGAGTTATTTCAAATCCCTGTAAACAATTTTCAGCTAAGTACATTTTGCTTTTTGTTAAGAGCAAAGACAGTTGTGATTAAGGTCAGCCTATCTTTTGGGATATAAATGTGTTTTAAATGGATTTCCATTTTCTGGTGTACACAACGAAAATGCTCCAAACAGTTTTTGTGATCCTGGATGTGTGGGAAAAGTTTACGTGTGTGTGTGTGTGTGTGTGTGTGTGTGTGTGTGTGTGTGTGTTTGCATGCACATGTGTGTATGAAGATCATTGAAAAATGTATGGTAGATATATAATGTGTCCCTTAGGATCAAATTCCATATACTTTTAAAACTTTTTCTTGACTAGACTTTCACAATGATTTCTAAGATTGCACATTATCAGGTTGGAAGGAGGAGGGAGTCAAGGAAATATTTTCCTCCTTTCTTTCTCTGCAGTTTCCCTGAAATCTCTAACTGGCAGCCAGCGGGCTGAATTCTGCCCACAGACATATTTTATTTGGCCCATGCAGTGCTTTTAAAATTTTGGTGCCAACATTTTAATAGGAAGACTTCACATACTAATCAGCATTTCTGGCTTGTCTGGAGAAATCAGAACAATTGGCTGGAGCTGAGGAGCAGTTGTAACCCGCCCCCCTCCCCCCATCCCTTGGACCACAGCTTCCTTCTGCAGCTGGTCAAGTACTGTGCACTATCACAGTGAATTCACACATCATACCCAGCCCAAGCAATTACTTACCTGCTTGATGTCTGGAGACATCTGACTTAGAGACTGGTTTAAAGTTGATTTTGAGATTGCCGTGGTCTTCTGATTAAAAACCAGGATTTGTAAAACAGCTGACTTCTTGACCCTTGAGAACCTTATTATTTTTACATAGACATTTGGCCAGGAAATCAAATAATTTTCAGGTTCAAAGGATTTAGAATTCCTAGTTTTGGTCCAGGATGGGCAGGGAGTATAGATAAAGAGAACACAAATGCCTAAAATACTTATTTGTTTTGTTTTGCTTTGTTTTATTGTACTGGTGATTGAACCCAGGAACATTCTACCTCCAAGCTACACCCCCAGCCCTATTTTATTTTTATTTTGAAGCAGGGTCTCACTAGGTTGATGAAAGTCTCACTACTTGCTGAGGTTGTCCTCGAATCTGTCTCAGCCTCCCAAGTACTGGGATTATAGCTGTGGGACACCATGCCCAGCTGTTATTTGTCTTAATAAATATTCAGTTTGTAGTAGTGGTGTCTACCAAAGCTGGTCATGTGCTGCACAATGGCGATTTTATTCATGACAGACTGTACAGATTATAATGGAGCCAGAAAAGTCCTATTGCCTAGCATTTTTACTGTACCTTTTCTGTGTTTATAGATGTTACTGATATGTTACAATTGCCTATAGTTTTCAGTATAGTAATCTGCTGTACAGGTGTGGAGCCCAGGAATGATAGGTTATACCATATAACCTAGCTGTGTAGTAGGCTATACCACATAGGTTTGTGTAAGTACACCATTTGATTCTGCGCAATGATGAAATCGCCTAATGATGCATTTCTCAGAACAAATCCTCATTGTTAAGTGATGCAAAACAAGGTCTGTGCAAACCATGTTTAACCCTACTAAATTCTGCAGTTTAATTAAGATACAGAGTCTGAAACATGAGGTATTTAGTAATATGAATGTGAAGATAATTAGCATTTAACTTTTAAAAGAAAAATGAAAATATTTCTCAGTATGCTAACTTGGAGTAATTATATTTCTTTCAAAAACAATTTAGTTTTCACACACTGCTAGACTAACAACGAGTTAGTATACATAAAAGCTCAGGGGGTTTGGGAATGGATAAATGTTTTATAATGAGGCAAAGAATTATTGCCCAACTTTAGAAATAAAAGCTCCACAAAATTCTGCATGATCAAATCAATAGCATTTTTATATTGTAAATAATTTTTGGCAATGCTTATTTATGAACAGAGAAGTTATCTAATGATTATGAAATTAGGTGTCTTGGGTTGTTTCTTTCTTTTCTCGTAGAGGCAGCCAAGAGGCCTTGAGCAAACCACCATAGCTTGCTAAGTTTCCCCAACAGGGAATTTTTTGGAAATATGTTTGAGTGCTCTAAGTACAGATTATATTATTTCTGTGATTTTTCAGCCTGAGTAGAGAAGACATTTTTATATGAAATGTAAAAACAAGATACCTTAAGAGAGTTGATTTTAAATTGTTTTTAGTTTTTTTATTATTTTTTTTATTTTTAATTTTTTAGCATGGAATTTTATACATTTCTTGGGTTACAACAGGGTTAATTACACATTTTTGTTGGGTACAAACTAGTACAGGTAAAGACATCCATGCACATATTTCTCATTAACCCTTCCCCAATTCCCACCCACCCTCCCCCTATCTCCTGGTCAGTTTAGTGATTGACTTTGATGTGATCTTATAAGTACATCATGCTCATTAGGGTGTCCCCCGTTCCTCCCGTTACCTTCCATTAAGTCAAATTTTTTGTTCACCTAAGAATTCTCCTTCACCTGGAGTCCCTCTTATGTCCCATTTTCTCCCTAGCTTCCACATATTAGGGAGAGCATTTGATTTTTAACTTTTAGTGACTGACTTATCTCACTTAACATAATGTTTTCCAGTTCCCTCCATTTCCTTGCAAATAACATGAT
>PVLC010011374.1:0-47346 GCA_004027655.1 Graphiurus murinus
CACATTGGTTTTGAATCTGAGAAGTGTGGGCACTTATTTAACTTTGATGTGTCAACACTTGTCTGCATATGTCTCCTTCTGCAATGTTTGTAAAATGAGGGCCTGGAAGATGAAGTGTTAGCTCTTGCTTTGGCCACACTTGGAATGAATAGCCTAGTCACTCTGCATTCATTTGGTGTTTATGGGAATATCATATGTAGTTCTGTCGACATTCCCTACCCATTATAATGCAGTTACCGTAGATAATGTTCTCCTAGTGCAATATGTTATCACCATTTTAACAACCTGACATACGATCGGCTCATATTATCACTTAAATGAATCCATTAAGCAGCTAGAGGATTCCAGGAGTCAGAAGCAAGAGCATCAAATGGGCAAACCTGTGCCACTTCCAGGGCTACTGACCTCATCAGCCCCAGGAGGCTCCATTCTACCTGAGGGTTATCTGGCCAGCTCGCTCAAGGACTTGCTAAACTGTTTTCTTCATGGGCTGAGTTAGACCCCAGGCTGTGTGTGCAAGAAAAAACACCCGTCTTTAATGTAGAAAAGAAATGTTGGTGCCTAAGAGCAAAGCAATGAAACATAATCAAATCACAACTCCAGCTAGCTACAATGCTACACAATTTGTGTCTCAGGAGGCACCAAGTTATACAGAGGCCTGAGATCGCACTTGAAATTTTTGCTTGCATATAGGGCTTGATTTGAAGGCTACTAAAAGTTTCAACTAACATTTGTAAAATGTGTGTGGTTTACAAACTCTTGACGCATATACTCCTTTTATTTGCTCTTCAAAAGCACTGGATAAGGAAAACACTATTATTACCCCCATTTTACAGATGAGGAAAGGGAGAGTTTCACAAAGTTTGCCTCATAAGATTGTTAGGAGTAAATAAAATAATGCATGTAAGATGTCCAACATTTACTAAGTCCTTTCTATTTACTACTTTATTTTTTTGTGGTACTGGGGATTGAACCCCTTATGAGCTATACCGCCAGCCCTATTTTATTTTCTTATTTTGGAACAGGTTCTCACTAAGTTGCTGAGGCTGACCTCGAATCTGCGATTCTCCTGTCTCAGCCTCCCAAGTACAGGGATTACAGGCATGTGCCATTGTGCCCAGTTTCGTTTATTACTTTCTAGCACATTGAAATATTCCTCAGTGGGAAAGAATATATATCCAAAATTAAAATCTCTCCAACAACCTGGAACTTAATTCCTATATCCACATACAGTCAATAGTCCGATTCTTATTGGATCCATGAAATGGATACTTTGAGAGAATATAACCCTCTGAGTTCATTTTCATAAACTGATCAGAGATGGGAGGAATAATAACTTGTGGGTGAGTAGATCTAGATCTAATTAAATACTTAAGTCATTTACTACAAACCAACAAATAAATTGTAGAGGACCAGAGGACAGTGGGATTTCCCAATAGTCTGTGAGGCTTGGGTCAGGGGAGACTATGAATTTGAACATGAAACATGCGAAGTCCATCCTCAGTTGGGACAGCATGGACTTTTAGAACTAACTTTTAAGACTTGGGACATAAGTGGGAGAAGATCCCTCAGGTAAGAGAGAAAGGAACCCAGGATAAGAGGTGGCTTGGAGTAGGTCATCCCAAGAGAGGGAACACAGAGCACAGAGGACACAGGGGCTCTCATGGGAGCAGAACCCCCCTCCCTGTGAACTGGCCAAGGAATCCCGATGCCAACTGGCTGCCAGGCTCCTCAGAGGTTTGGACGCTTTTGCCTTGAATCCTCCAGGCCCATGGTTGAATTCCTCATGCCCTCTTGCATTCTGGGCAGCCACTCTTGGTTTTAACACTTGGTGTAACTTGAGACTCTATGTGATCTTCACTTTTTTTTTTATTTCATTGAAGGTTTGTGGGGTCCTACCAAGGGCAGGGGTAGGTCACAGGTCACAGTGGCTCCTACTTTCCCTTCCCTCTTCTCTTCTTCTCCCTGATACCCTCACTTGCACTTTGTCCTATTTCCTTCAGAAGCCCACAGAGTCAACCTGTGACCTTTCCCATGGTACGTGACGCTTTGGCCTCTCTCCCACAAGTGTCCCAATCAGGCCAGTTTGCTTTCTGTAGCCCCAAACTCTCCCTGACCTTTGCCAACCCTGTGGAGATGCCAGTGGATTTATTTTCTCCATCTCATTTCAGCCATTCTTACGTGCTTTCTAATTTTCCTTCTGTGTCTTCATATTTCTTACAAGGCCAGAGGGGAGAAAAGAGGACGACCGAAGGGAGTTAAAGGGCACTGCCACAAACTATATCTACTTTATAGTCACTCCTGACACTAATAAGCTGCAAATGGCATTCACCTGCCGACAAATAACCTAGGGAGCTAGGGAAGTCGACCAACCTTCTAGTAGGAGTGATATGTATTTTGCATAAGAACTTGCATAGCAGAGAGGACTTTGCCAGCCATAGGATGCTAAATTCATGGGTGCAATCTTCTCTTTCCTTCCAGCACTTCCATCCTATATCCTTACAGTTTGTCTAATAAAAGAAGTATAAAAGGGAATTGCCAAGGGAAAACCTCTTCCAGGCTTATCCCTGTATTTAATATAGACAGGAAGCACTTTGCTGAGCCCCAGACAAAGAAGGGCCTTCTGCAAAATGGAAACACTCCCTGCCCATTGGAACAGGTTTGCCATAAAGAAGCCTGAAAGGGATTTTGCCCCCACAGTGGTCAGTGGGGTAATAAAAGGGCACTTCCTCAGCTCTGCAGCCTGTACCATCACATAAATTGAAAGGGACAGAATTACCATTGATACAAATTAAAAACAAATAAAAAGGGTACACAGAGCTGATTCTGAGAGTTCAAACTCCATTACCAGCTGATTTACTGAGCAGTGACCTGTGATTGTTGGGGGGAGAGAGGGAGGAGTGAGGAGTCTCTGCGAATCCCATCAACCCCATTGCCGCCTGGCACACCAGTCAATAAGCTATTTAATTTAATGGGAAACGGTATTGACGAGCCAGAGAATGCAACTCACAAAAGATGCAGCTGCAAAGAGCAGATAAAGTCTTCAAGCTGGCCTCATTCTCGGGGTGTCCACCCCTCGGCTTCTCTCCTGTCAGAATCAAGAAGTTATCCATAGGATTTGGGGGGTGTTAGGGTGCCAGGGGACAGTGCTTAGAAGGATTACCAACACTGAGATACAGAGTCAGGGAAGGGTGGATTGGATATTGGTAAGAAAATGGGAGACCAATCTCCTAAACTAAAGACAGTGCTATAAATAGCCTTCTGAGTGAAGATGCCCAGCAAGGGGGAGGCCAGTAATTCCAGAGGGAAACCCATCAGCTACATTCCAGGAGGAGAATGAACCCATCAGTTTGTTTTGCTCTTTTTTATGGGGTCAGAATAGGACTATAATGCTTCCAGAACAAGATGCACTACAAATTGAAGTTGAGAGAACCAAGGTCACCCATGCCATTGGAGCTACATGGGAAAGTCAAGGGAGACTTGGAAATGGAGTAGATGTATAGAAAATTGGACCTGAAAGCCTAGAAAATAATCTGGTTCAATGTTTCTCCTATGCCCTCGTATTTGGAAGGGTGTGTCCTTAAGAGGTGAATTACTATTGCTTTGAAGGATGCAAGTGAACACGGAGGATGTGGCACACTCCAATCCAAGTGCACACCATACGAATCCGAAACACAAAGATGTGAGTGTTCAGGAATAAACATAAAAGAGCTAACCAGTTGAGTTGTCTCCTAGGCTAATCATAATTTATTTAACAGACATGTAAAGAGTGTTTATGTACTAGGTATTGTTCTAAGTATTTTATAAATATTGGTTCCTTCACTCTTTAAAACAGCACTGTAAAGTGGGGACTATTTTTATTCCAATTTTTATAGATGAAGAAACTTTCCCAGGGCTCATCCAGTGGGGATATAGAAGAGCAGGGATTAGAATGCCCACAGCCTGGCTCTGGAGTCAATGCAGTATGTTGTCTACCTCCCATCACAGAAATGTTAGCTATCACTGCTAAGAGCTTACCAAGCACTAGGCATGGTAGGGACAACACAGTACTTATATTCAAAGGTGGATGGGGCCAGAGATGAAAGAAGGAGGCCAACAAAGCCAGGATTGCACAAAGCACAATTTATTAGGAACTTACAGACAGAAGCATGTCTTAGGTAATGGCACCCCAGGGCAAGAGAAAGGGGTTTGCATGCTAAGCTAGACAACGGTAGGCTGTGGACAACTGGAATATACCTGGACTTTCTCAAGCACTATTCACACATGTCCAATATCAGTTAAGAAGTAGTCTGGGCATCCGTGGCTAGCATGAAAGGCTCAACTGACTGTCTTAATGGTGTTATTTGTCCTGCAGAGGTGGGTTGCATGTGAGGATCTCTTGATGGGTAAAATGGTAATTAGAACCAAGATAGTTGTGGTGATGTCAAGGTAGTTTGCTACAAGGAAATTGATTATCACAGTTATGAAGCATCAGTCAGAACTTGAACTGGGGTCTGATTCCAAAGCACATACACTTAACCACTACTAGAGGGCTCCCCACCCTCAACAGAAGAACCAAGTTCTAGCCTCAGGTTTCATATCCATCTGTGGTATAAACTTCAAATGTCAACTTCCAGCTACTAAAATATTCACCCTCTAGATGATTTAATGTCCTATTTGTTAAATAGAGCAAACCTCTATCATTGTAAAAAAAAAAAGTGACCTAAATCCATTTATTTATTAATATTTATTGAGCAACTAGTAAGTACTAGGCTCTGTTCTAGGCATTGGAAATGGAGCAGCAAGGTTGGCTTCATGGAAAATGGCTTCAAGGGTGCGTGACCTGTGCAGTTACACAGAGCCTTACATTCAGAAGGACCTCTTGTGGGAGGTTGAATCAAGGCTCTGACATTGCTATTTTGAAATTCTCAATAATTGTATCTTTGAGTTTGTATTTAAGTGAAGCTCCATGGGGTAATGGAGCAGATGTGGAGGCTCAGACCCTCAGTCTCACCTGTGGTCTCACCTCCAGGAAATAGATACTGACTCCACCAGGCCTCCCTCTCCCACTCCCACCAAGGAACAGTGCCTCTCTCTACCCCCAGTGGGAGTCTGGGTCAGGTGCACATCTCTTGTGCATCTTGTGGAAAGGCATGGCGTTGGTCATTCCTCCTTTGGGTTGGCAGTGCCGTGGTGCTTTTGGCAGTCATGCACTAGACAGTTTAGTAGGTGGCCTCTCGCCCACATGAATTCAGGTAAATAGTTCATCCTGGAACAAAGGGTTGTAATACCCAGCAGTCATCCAACCATCATGGAGAGAGATGGCAGGCCTTTTGGATAAGTAAATGCCTGTATTGGCCTTTCCAACCCCAGCAGGGCACAGTTCATGGGACTTGAGTGCCTTGAGACACAGGGAGGGCACCTGAGTGCCTGAGAAAGTCTGTCCTGGCTCAGCACATATGTGTATGTCTGAGAGAGTATGACATTAAACAGAAAATAAAAACATGATAGACTGGGGGGGGGCAGGCATTTGGGAAGAAAGAAAATAAGCTTTATATTATAGTACTATTGCTACCATAGAGCTTTTTTTCTTTCCCTTTGAACAAACATTTTTATTTTGTACTGGAACCCTGTATTAGTTTGCTAGGGTTGCCATAATGAAATACCACAGACTAGATGGCTTAAATAACAGAAATGTATTTTCTTACAGTTCTTGAGGCTGGAGACCCAAGATCAAGCTGTCAGAAGGCTCGTTTCCTCTGAGCCCTCTCTCCGTGGCTGTTGGATGGACACCTGCTCTCTATGTCTTCAGTTTTTCCTTTATGCCCAGGCATCCTTGATGTCTCTTTGTGTATCCAAATTTCCTCTTCTTATAAAATAGCCAGTCAGATTGGAATAGGATCAGACCTAATAACCTCACTTGAAATTAAACACACCCTTAAAAGCTCTGTCTCCAGTTTCAGTCACATTCTTAGATACTGGGGTCTAGGACTTCCACACATGTGCTTGAGGGAAATACAATACAGCCCACAACAGCCCTCAAATTATGTAGCTAGCCTGGCATTGAAATGAAAAAAGACTATTCTTAGAGCACTTACTTTCATGAGCAAGGAGACAGGTCATTACAAAACAAATATGTAATATGTCAGGAGGCAGTGGGTACTATGAAGAATAATAAAGCAGGGTGGGAGGAATGGAGGGAGAATGACAGGGGACATACTTTCTATGTTATATAAAATGACCAGAGAAAACATCTGTGATAAGCAACATTTAAACACAGGCCTGAAAGAAGTCAGGAAATGAGCCAGATGTATATCTAGATGGGAAAAAAGGATAAAGTTATTATAATAGTGCTTGGCATATAATAAGTCATATAAGTGTTTGTTTGAAGCAGTAGCAGCTATAGCAGCAGCAGCGGCAGAACTTTTCTTATTACTTTCCCTAAGTGGGTTCTGCCAGTGGTAGAGGAGCCCTACATGCACCTCTGTCTCCAACAATCTGGCCAAGATCAACCAGGTTCAATCTTGGTTCTGCCAGCAGGTGAAGCCTGGAATTAATTCTGCTGCTTTGGGCTCAGTGTCTAATGTGCTCCAGAGTGACTGAGCTCTAGGGCTCAGCTGTAGCAAAGCTGTGGTATACCTTGGATCTCTTACTGGGTCTACTAAGCAGCAAAAACCCCAGGTTTATCATTGACATTCCATGCTCTTAGCATGACTGGAGTTTATCCCTTAACTCTGGGCTCGTTGCTTAGTGCCTAGCTCTGATCAGTTCCTTCTAACACCCCTGAAGTGCAACCTCTAAACCAATGACACTCAACGGGTAAATTTTCTCCCATTCCTTACTCTGCTGGCCAGAGGGAACGTTTAGCAATGACATTTTCTGGTTGTTACATCTCAGGGGGACCTAGAGGCATCAGTGGATAGAGGCCAAGGATGCTGCTAAGTATCTCATAATGCAGAAGACAGCACCTCCAACAAAGAATTATTCAGCTCCAAATGTCGATAGTATGGAGGTTGAGAAAACCTTCTCTAGAAGGTAAATAATGTAGAATGAAAATAATGCACCCAATGCCAAACACAAGATAGAACACAGTGAAGTGTTTCCCAGTGTGGAATGTGTTTGCCTTCCTATCACCCTAGCCCCTTCCACATGATCCCAACAGTGCCTGAACTCCTGGGAATTGCAACAGACCTTGAGTCTCATTCACTGTCTACAATCTTCCTGCCCTGTGGACCCACTTTACTGGACAGATTGCAGTGTCCCCAGAAGAACTTGAATTCATACACTCCTTGGGAGACTTAATCTTGCAGTACTTTCTTCTTTCCAACATAGACGGATTGACAGCTGGGTGACCAGCCACCCTTGCTCAGGTTCAGCCCCAGATCTCCATCCCTCCTGAGGATGGCTTCCTGCCCAGTCCACTCAAGAGGTACACATCACAAAGCAGGACAGCCATGTCTTTCTGTATCATGGTCATATAGGAGACCCAGCACACAAAAAGCATGTGGATTGACTTCATATAATAATTCTGGTGATTCTGTGGCACAGAATCTATCCTCACAACCATACAACCATTTCTATTACTTTGTCTGCTCCTGCACATGATGGAGAATGTTCCCTCTAACATTTTCAGTAATAGAGCACTCACTAATGTTCTAAAGTCAGCCGTTCTGCTTACACATGGAGTACCTGCTCCCCACTCTGCCTCTGAGCAGTGTGGCCCTCTGAGAGTTGAGGCGATCGTGGAGGAGAGTAGCATCTTCCAATTCATAGGTCAGGAAATAGAGCATAGGAACTATCTAACCCCAATAGTTTCTGAGAGCTTTTGTGATCCCACCACAGCATCATTCTCTTCAACAGATAATGTCCAAGAGATGATAGTATGTTCTGAATGTCACAAACATTTCAGAAGATAATAAAGTGGTGTCTCTTAAATACATGGGGTGGAGATGGCATTGGGGCAATAGAAAGGTGAGGTGAGTCTGAAGCCAGGTTATGTATAAAAGACAGAGAATTTCTCCCAAAGGGCAGAAATAAGGGAGTAGAGAAAGTCTATCATCTACTAAATATAAAACAAGAAGTGGGGTGACAGGAGGAGTTGGGCAGTACATGGAGGGATGTTTGGGGTATGGGGTTGTTCTCTAACCTCTATTTTATTTTATCCTTCTTCTCACCCTCAACAAGAAATGGATTAGTGTTTCTCAGAAAAGGCTAAAGAATTGGCTTGGATTTAATTCTGATAGCAATGAAAAAGGGAGAGAGATTACATAACATGCCTCCAATCTTGAAAAATTCAGTGCCAAGGAACAAAGCATGGGTCTTAGAATTAAGAGGCAAAGATTCAAGATCCATCATTGTGGCTTCTGCCTACCTGATTCTGTCCAACCATCTATAAACCATGGTTTCTCCACATAAAAACATAATAACTGCTCTGCCTCCACCAGAGTCTGTTTTGAGAATCAAATGAGATAATAACTGTGAATATGTTTCGTAAATGATAAAACATTAAGCTAGCATTTCCCATAATGTTCTCTGTAGAACATTAATTCCATGGGATGTTAGTAAGATTTTCAAGTAAAAAAATAAAACAATAAAGTTAAAAGGTTGTTGTTGTTTTTTTAATTGTGGGATTTGTGAATGTCTTTCCATTACTAAATTGACTGTGGAATCGTTTATTGCAGAGTATCTTGCATGACTAGAGTTTTCCGAGCACACTTGGAGAAAAATTTCCCTAGAGAAAAATATGTAATTATTCATGCTCTTCTTGGTTGTGCATGAACAACAGTAATGCGTAGAAGAGAAGAAGGGCAAAAGAATGGGACCCTAAAACAGATCTTCAGGGGAGTCTGATCACAGTTTGAGAACTCCTCACTTTCTTAGAGCAGACCATGTGTTGTGATAGAATCGTGTTCCCCAAAAGATATATTGAAACCCTGACTCCCAATACTTCAGAATGTAAGCTTATTGGAAATAGGGGCTTTTACAGAGGTAATCACGTTTAAACGAGCTCAATAGGGTAGACCTTAATCCAATATAGCTGATATATTTATATTAAGGGGAAATTTGTACACTGAGACAGGAGAATGCCATGTGAAGATGAAGGCAGAGATCAGAGTGATGCATTTCTAAGCCAAGGAATGCCAGAGATGGCCACCCACCCACAAGAAGCTAGGTGTGGACCACTGAACGTACTCTCCTACAATCTTCAGGAGAAACCAATTCTGCCAACACCTGACACCTTGATCTTGAACTTCCCACCTTCAGTACTGAGACAATGAATTTCTGCATATAAGCTACCAAGGTTGTGACACATTGTTGCAGAAGGCAGGGGAAGCTAAGATATCACATCTCCTGTGAAAAACTATTCAGCAAGGGCCTGACATGCAACTGGGATTGAGCAAACAGCCAATGTCAGAGTTGGGCTCTATATAATAAGGTCATAATGCAACTTCCTAGTATTTTTATTTTTTTTCTCTTGAGCTGAAAGCAAATCATATTTGAAAAAGTAAGCAAATCTGAAGATGGCCTGCCTTTACTGGAGAAATATTTGTCCCCATCCAGAGGAGGATAAAGAGGATGGCGTATACATTTGCAATGGTTGAAGTATTTAGTTCTCTTCAACAAATACACCCTTCCTATCCATGGATGAGATATGCGTCAGGCATGTCATTAGCAGGGACACTCTGCTGAGTGTAGACTTAAAATGTGATCATGTTGTCCAGTGCCTGGCTCAAAATGGATGGTAGAAGGGGGAAGGACAACACAGTGGTTGAGTGGGTCAAAATTGCTTCTCACGGGGTTGCACATAAACCCTCAACTGGTATTAACCAATTAATCTTCCTAGAATTACAAGAGTTAGTCCAAGTTGTTTAATAAGACCTTTTTAAGAAACTTCTTTTATTCTAAGATAACCAATCCTTACAAATATTTAAACAACATATTAATACTTTTTTCTATGACTTCTGACAGGGTCAAATATTTGTCCTCTAATGGGACATGTTTCAGTGCCAACAGTATAAATTCAAAATCCTTACATTTCATTTCCTGGCTCTTCATTTCAGAAAGTAATATTAGCACTCTGCTATTTCTTTCCAAATTCTCATATATTATGTTGAGCAAACTCACTTTTTTTTCATAAACTCTGACAAATGGAAAAATAATGTGGACAGAAGAATGCTTCTGTTTTGCCCAGACTTCCAGGAAGCTCCAAGCTAAATTAAATGTTCAATTTCAAAAATTATTAGAATTTTTGCTTCTTCTCTTCTTTGTGAGTATATGATTTTGGCTTTCTATGTCTATGTTTAGAGCCATATTTTATCATTAACTCTCTGAAATATATCTTAGATATTTTCATGAAGCTCCAAATACCAAATATCTAGCTCTCTACTATGTGTATCTACGTGGATATTCATAAGACTTAAACCTCAAGACAACCTTCATAATAATGCATCTGCTCTACTTTTGCAACACAAATCACCTTGCATTTTTGTCTTAACGAATATTACCTGCATTTACTCAGTTTCCCAAGTCACATTTTAGAAGAACTTTAGATACTTTCTCCTTTTTCACCATCCACAATCAATCCATTACCATCCTGTTGACCTTGACTATTTCTCAAATCAACTTCCCACTATTCATGTATTGTATCTACTTTGGTTCAAATCTCACCGGCTTACTGCAATTCATCTGATGTTTCCCTTTCTCTAATCTATTATTTTCAAGAAACACACACACACACACACACACACACACACACACACACACACACACACTGGCCTTAGTCTATTCGTGCTGCTATAACAAAATACTTTAGACTGGTAAATTATCAGAATTTTTTTTTCTAGTTTTTGAAAACTGGGAAGTCCAATACCTAAGTGCCAATAGATGGTTCAGGGGAAACTCACCAAGTGCTATGTGCATGTGTGTCCCTATCATTCCAAACTTCATTAAGATGCAAGATTACAATGCACCAATAAAAGTATATTTTTTAGAAATGGGGGGGGGAGTAGTTTTGATGTCTGGTACAGGCTGGCCTCTGCTTCTAAGTAGGAGCCTTGTGATTGTACATGCCTCACATGGTAGAAGGGGTGAAAAAGCAAAACGGTACAAACATGCTCTTTCAAGTCCTTTTATGAGGTCACTGATCCCACCCAGGAGGGTGGAGCCAGCCCTCATGGCCTAATTGCCTCCCAAAGGCTCCATCTCTTAACACCTTCAACCTGGGGGCTAGGTTCCAATATATAAATTTTATAGGGATGCCTATATTAAAACCATGATATTAATGATATCACTTACTAGTTCTTTGCAGGTTTGTTCTGGTGGCACAGATAGGTTCCTTTAGCATGGTGCACAAGCTCATCTCCCGAGCTTTAGGACCCCTTGTGTGGTACAGCAGGTCACCTCCTCAGACTCAGGCCAAGCAGAATAAACATAAGGCTCAAATCCTCCTTCTCAGGACCCTCACCTGCTCACTCTCATAGCACTGGGCCTCTTAGCACAGCACACACGCCTACCTCCATGGGTTCATTTTTTGCTTTCCTTTAGATTGTAATATATATTCCAGACATTTTGAATTACCTTCAATTTCACAATGGAAATCGATCTTAAATACGTACAGTCTTTGAGCCTCTCTCTTCTGGGTCAGTGGCACTACCATTAAATATTGCAACAACTCCGACTCAACCAGAAAGAACCGTTGTCTCCCCCAAAATAAAGTGTCAGAGAAAAAAAATAAACTACAGGCCTTTGAACTTGCTGTTTTCTTTTCCTCAAATGACATTTCAAAGCCAATTCACCTGGATAATACCTCATCATTCTTTGAGACCAAGCTCAGACATCACTTCTTCCTCTAAACTGGTGGTGTTTTTTTTTTTGCTTTTCTTTAAGACTTATGTCTCTGTCTTGCTTGTGTGCATCCAATGGATCTTACACTTAGTTCTACTATATTTTATCACACTGTGTTGTAATTGTGCATTACTTTGTCTATACCCACCACTACCACTATCACTAAATTTTAAGTTCTTTGAAAGCAAGAACTGGCTTGTACCAATTCTACTGATGAAATCTAAAACTGACTATAACACAGGTGAATTTAATATAAAGTTTCTCCAGGAAATAAACACATAAGAATCTTTCTAGAAATATATGAATTACAATATATGAATTAAAAAATCACAGCCCAGCAATTGGGAGGCTGAATCAGGAGGATCACAGGTTTGAAGTCAGCCTCAGAAACTTAGTGAGGCAATCAACAACTTAGTGAGACCTTGTTTCAAAATAAAAAATAAAAAGGACTGGGAGGTATAGCTTGAAGGTAGAATACTCCTGGGTTCAAGCCCCATTATCAAATAATAATAATAATAATAATAATAATAATAATAATAATAATAATAATAACCTTTAAAAATAAGGCCATATCAGGCACAGCAGATCACAATTCATATTAATCTATTGTAGTTTGTTCCTATAAATATGTATACAACCAGCATTATGATATTCTTTGTGTAAATCAGACACAATTAGCTAAACTTTGCTTTATGACTTTTTATATAGTAAAACCTTAGGATGTACTCAATCCTGAGCTACAAAGACATAGTCTCTGCCTCTAAGATGTTTATTTTTTTATTTTTTTTTTCAGTACTGGGGATTGAACTCAGGGGCATTCTACCTCCGAGCTGTACCCCCATCCCTATTTTTTATTCTTTATTTTGAAACCGAGTCTCACTAAGTTGTGGAGTGCCTCACTAGGTAGCTGAGGCTGGCCGCAAACTCGGATCCTCCGGTCTCAGCCTCCCGAATGCTGAGATTATAAGCATGCGCCACCATGCCTGGCTTCTAAGATGTTTATATTAGATATAAAGTACTGTTTTATAGACCATGAAACAGAGATTGAGAGAAAAAGTCACTTGGAGATTAAATGATAAGATTAGGATTCAAATTAGGGTCCTCTGGCTCCAGATTCATACTACTTTCCATTCCTACCAATTATGGTATATTATTAAAGGTAAATCTAGAAATAGCATCCACTTTAGCTCAAACTATTATTATATGAAAGCTATAGAAGGTCAGAGACATAGTTAGAAAAGATATGGAAAAGCTAGGATTGAGTTGACCTGAAAGAGCTGGAGGTCCATAAATGAAAAGGAAAAAGAAAGGCATCCCAGCAAGGAAGATAGCATGAACCAAGACTCAGGCTTCAACAAGTCATAGGAAACATTCAAAAAGAAAAAGAAAGAAAAATATTAATTACTTAGAGACAACAATTGTTAAAGTAGCTTCAATATACTTTTGCCCCAATTTTTTTCCTTCTAAATGCAGTTTTTATACATTCTTCAAAACTGTAATCATGTTATACGTGTCATATTGAGTCCTACTTTTTAAAAATTTGAATAGTAACAAGCATTTTTTGTTATTATAAGCTGTTTGTAGACATTATTCTTAATGGTCCATGATCATTAAGCAGGTGTATAATAGTTTAATTAAATATCTCCCTCTTGTTGAATACTTAAGAATATCTTTTTCCACTTAACTTTTCCATATTATTCTTACTTCCTTAAGATGAAACTATGAAAGCAGAATTTGTAGGTCTAATGTTAGTTATTATTTTTACTTTTTTCTTCCCAGATAAGTAAACCAATACTTTTTAGAACTAAGAGGTCAGTGGTAAATAAGTTAAAATTCTTGTCCTCAGGAGTTTACTTTCTGGAGGAAAAATAAATTAACAAGCAGAGACAAATAAATGCAATACAGTAGGGAAAATGCTTTAATTGAAAGGAGTATAAGGAAAATCTATGGTAGCACAACAAAGAAAATAACAGCCTCATGGAGGAAGTAATTTCTGAAATATGTTTCTGTTAGTTTAATTTTCCTTTAACACTTTATTTTGGGGAGACAGTAGTTATTATTATTATTATTTTTTTTTTTGCTAAGTCAAGGCTGTGAGATATTTAAAAGTAGTGCTATTCACTCAGATGGCTAGATATTTTATATTTAAAGATGTACTTTTCTGCACTATTGGCTCATTTGACAATTAGTAATTCACACAACCAAATTAATAAATATAAAGCAGTGAGTTAGCTAACTTCAATTTGAGGAAGCACAGCACTTTGCTGGTATTGTTCAACACTTAGATATAGGAAGGAAGCCATTTCTACTTAGATATAGGAAGGAAGCCATTTCTATTTTGGAAGAATCTGGCAGCAGCATTCTATTAGTCCATTTTCCATTACCAAAACAAATACATGAGGCTGGGTACTTTATAAAGAAAAGAGATTTGCTTATTTTATAGTGCTGGAGGTTCAAGGCCAGGCATGTGCTTTTATGAGGATCTCCTGGTGAATGGCATCATTGTAGAAGTTGTTGCAACAGAGAAAGATCACATGGCAAGACCAGAAACCAGAGAGAGGGGAGGGAGCATGCTTGCTCTCTTTAAAACAATACTCTCAGAAGAACTAACTTGGGGTCCCAGGAGAACTTCCTTAATCCCCTCCAAGGTGATGTCCTCTATGATGTAATGACCTCCCATTTGGCCCCACATCTTCAAGATCCCATCACCTCTTAACATTGCCAAACTGAGGACCAAGATTTCCACACATGGACCTTGTGGTAATCCCTACCCAAACAATAGCAAGCACCTTGTTTGAAACTATTCAGAAAAGAGTGGAGAAGGCCCCAGTGTTCCTCCCTATATCCACCCTTTAGGCCAGAGGTTTCCAGAATTTCTCAGTCTATGTCATAGTTAGTGTCTCCATAATTTCTTTCATGTTGTTTGTAAGCCAAAGGAAATATTTAACTCTTCCATGTTTAAGTAGTTAATTAGATATACTTACTGAACAATAGCCATTTGGAAAAACTAAGTGCATTATGTGAGAGGAAATAAATTGTATTTTATTCTTAAATAACCACAATTACATAAGAATGGGTTATGTGTGCCTGTGTGGAATTTCTCATACCTTGTAATCTCATTGAACAAGGCTGTCTTATTTCCTGTTCCACGATGACATACACACAGCCCTTGCTTTTTATCATAGTAACTACCAAAACACTGTGACACAAAAACATGATGGTGCATTGCTGGTAGGAGTATAATATAGTGCAGCTGCTGTAGAAGATGGTGTGGTAGCTTCTCAAAATAACTAAATATAGGATTATCATATGATCCAGTAATTTCACTTCTGGATATATACCTAAAAGAATTGAAAGCAAGGCTCAGGCAGATACTTGTACATCCATGTTCATGGCAGCATATAGTCTAAATGTGGAAGCAACAGGGGTATCCATAGACAGTTGAATGAATGAGCTAAATATGGTAAATATACAATGGTATATTATTCAGCCATTAAAAGGAAGAAAGCTCTGGCACATGCTACGCAATGTGCTGCACAGTGGATGAAACTTGAAAGCACTATGCTATGTGAAGTAAGTCATATACCTAATCCATCTATTGAAATGAAAGACATATCATATGATTCCACTGATATAAGGTACCCAAAATAGTCAAATTCATAGAGACAGAAAGGATAATGTTTCCCAGGAGTTGAGGTGGGGAGAACAAGGAGCTACCATTTTGGGACAACATTTCAGTTTGGGATTATGAAAAGTTTTTGCGGGGATAGTGGTACAAAAATGTGAATAGACTTAATGCCATAACCCTGTGAAAATGGCTAAAATGGTAATTTTATTACCACAATAAAATAAAAGATATGATGACATTGAATGGGATGTTTTGCAATCTATTATTGAAGCCTGAGCTGCCTTTGGCTGACAGCTTCCATAGGGTCTGACAAATGTTTAGCATCCCTATATTCCGTTTGAAAACTTAAAATATCTAGTGGCACCTTTGTGCGTTACCATGATGCTATGGGGTACCTTGGCACACAGTTTGAGAAGGACAGCTTGAGTCCATGCTCGCCATCTTAATGTTCAATATTCTCCCTTCTGGACTGGTACAAATCAAAGGGCATGGAAGAGGCTACGTAATTTAGTGCTGATGCCAAATAGCTCTGTGATCTAGGAAGAAAACCTGGTTTCCCTCATCTTCAGCTCCTTCTTTCCACAAATGTGAAGGTTGCATATGGTGGCACTTGCCTGTAATCCCAGTACTTGGGAGGCTGAGACAGGAGGATCGCAAGTTTGAGACCAGTCTCAGCAACTTAGTGAGATTTGCAGCAACCTAGTGAGACCCTATTTCAAAACAAATACAAAATTTAGAGGGCTGGGATGTAGCTCAAAGGTAGAATGTCCCTGGGCTCAATCTCCATTAAAACACGTATTTTTAAAAAAGAGCTATGTGCATGTATGTTTTTATGACATTGAACCTCACTATGATGTATAATTGCAATGTACTAATAGAATACTTTTTTAAAAAGATAATAAACTCCATCTTCTCTACAAAATCAAATAAAAGCTACTATTATGTTCTCTGTATACCACTTAAAGGACTACAAGGAAGTGAAGGTTTTTCACTGCTCTGGGGTTAAAATCCTTGAAATGGCAAATGAGATCTTGTATCCATCCCCTGCCTCTGCCCACTGCCCTCTGCGCCTTCACTGTCTCCATGCTAACCTCTGTGTCTCTCACCTGTCCCCCTCTAATTCTCTTCCCTATGTAGTGACTTCTTCCTGGAACAATTCCCCCTACCCTATCCTCCTTACCTGAGCCAGTCTTGCTTATCCTTCAACCCCTAGTTTCAATGTCACCGCACCCAATTGTGATGTCCCGGAGTGCAGACCAGCTGGCTGGACTCACCTCTCCATGACCCTTGTTTCCCATCTTCCTCTCTAGGCTCTAAGCACTTTGAGGGCAGATACTTTGTCCTTTCATTGCATCCCCAGTACTTGACACAGTTCCTAGAACATAGTAGCTCCTCAATAAACATGAGGTGGCCCTCCTTTATAGGAAACGTCAATAGTGGTACAAGCAATACCAGCATAGAGGAAAGAGCCACTCTGACTGTATTGCTATGAGCTAATTTTATCCTTCGTTCATTCTCATGCTTTTTCTTCTCTCTTTTCTTCTTATCATCTCCTTCTCCCTCCTTGTGGCACTTAGCACCCCCCTAAGAAAGCGCTATTCTGAAACTGGTGATCCTGAAGGCAGGGGAAGAGTTTTCTACTTCTGGGACAAAAGGATGGAAATTTGTATATTTAAAAAGTATCAGTGGATAAGCCCAAACCCAGCCCTCACTCCCTCTCTCCTTAAAGCATGTGAAAGTATTGTCTCCTCCTCTCTGTGTTAATCTCCAAGTAAGAAGGCCTTCAGCAGCAGTTCGAGTGCCTCTCTTAGATTTCCACTGATGATCAGGACTGCCTGGGCAAAGTGCACCCCTTTTCCTGAGAGCCTCTTATAGGCAAGGATTGGGCAAATCACTTTAGTCGCATGCTCTCTGCTTCTTAACAAGAGCACTGCCACCAATATATCATAATCTACATTTTTTTCCATAGGAAACTTGAGTCAGAGTGGCTAAGTAATGTTCTTAAGGCTAAAAGCTAACTTTTTCCTGATTGCAGCAAAACATCCCCTTCCTTTCCTGCTTCTTTCCTTTCTTACCTCCACCCTATGACTCTGGAAAAAAAGGACAACATTGCAAGCATTTCCCCCTTAGGAGTCCAAATCATTTTTCTTGGGTGCAGGAGCTCATAGAGAGTGATGATTTCATCTGCCACTTAACTGAGATTAGCTGGAAGCAATCTGCTTAAAGTTTAAGCATCAACTTATCACTTTGTTAACTGTGCATTCATTTTCCAAGGGATGGTTAACTTTAATGGGAATGGGGGATTGCATCATGGGGCAACAGGTTGCATGACATGTGGGAGCCAGAAGGAAAGTGAGAGGCCTTCCCACCAGATGTTGTGTGGAGGGGGATCTGGTGTCAAAAGCTGGATTAATTTTCCTGCTTGCGATTTCCCACAAGGGACAGACAGAAAGACTCCCACTCTGCTGCTCTGTGATTGACATCAAATGTTGACTCTGCTCACAGGGCAGGAAGGGGCCTAAAAGAATGAGATCAGGGAGGAGAGGTCCTCAGAATTTTCACAGCCACAAGAGACACAGAAACGACTGGTATGGTGGTGCATGCCTATAATTCCAGTACTTGAGAGGTTGAGACAGGAGGATAGCAGTGTTAAGACCAGCCTCAACAATTTAGTGAGACCCTCAGCAACTTAGCGAGACTGTCTCAAAATAAAAAATAAAATAGGGCTGGGGGTATAGGTTGGAGATAGTATGTCTCTGGGTTCAATCCCAGCATCCCCTCCACCCCCTAAAAGAGACACAGATAATGAACAGACTCTTAGACTTTGCCTGGGGGAAGGGACCATTACTATCATTCAATCCCATTACCTCATCTCATAGAAACAGAGAAGGACAAAGGCTGGTCCTATAGCACACAGCACACAGAGCTGCCTAGAATAGGACAACATTCTTTCTCCATCTCTGAGCTTCCAAGAGCCTCCTGTTCCCAGGGGCAACACAGTCCAGCTGACTTAATTTGTTTCAGCAAAAGCCAGCCTTTCTGGAGCTTTAATAAAAACGTGCTTTGATTCCGTGCATGTGGTTTTACATTCTCTCCAAAAAAAAATTAAAAAAAAAAGGTGAAACTTGCCTTTGAGAAAACAAACAGGCTCACAACTCCATGAATTCCCAAGATTACTTCTCCTGATCATCTTCAAGCATTATAGCATGCAATCTCCTTTTCTTCACAGGTCCTCGTTAGGTAGGGAAGACCTAGGAGTTTTAATTTAGTTGATATGTGGAATAAACAGAGATGAAGGGTAGTTAGGAGAAATCCTATAAACACAGAGAAGTCAGCTGGTCTGAGAATCAGATCTTCATCCCAATGTCTGAGTCAAGAAGGTTTCCTAGCTTCATATTTAAAGGGGTGCCATTGTCTGGCCCTGCTTTAACCAGCCAGCATTCTTGTACAAGGTGTTCAATCCAAGTTAGGCAAGTTTTCAAAAAATATTTTTTGTGATTTTGTGGGGCAGATCTCCTAAGCCAGTGGTTCTTAATTAGGGTGTTTTTTGTTTGTTTGTTTGTTTTATCTAGGAAGCATTTGGCCATGTTTGGGAAATATATACATACATATATATATATATATATATATATATATATATATATATATATATATATATATATACATACACACACATACCTACATATATATGGTTTTTTAGAGCTGGGGTGGTAAAAGCTAGTGACTTCTGGTACCCAAAAGCCAGAAGCCAGAGATGCTATTAAACAGCCTGTGCTGCATAAAATGTCCCATGAGCATAAATTATTTGGCTCTAGATGTCAAGATTGCCAAAGTTGAAAAATACTGTCCTAGCCCACACTGGTCTCAGCCGACCTCAACTAGGTTCTCTCCCATCTGTGTCAAGAGGATGGGCTTCTTTGGTGGGGCTGGGGCAGCCTGGTCTGGAATGGGCTACAGTCTCGTGTCTGATGGGCAGCTTTCAGTCTCAGCGACAGACCACTGGGCTCTGTGTCTTTCGTCTTCTACAGGCTGCCCCATGCTCCTCACATGGTCATGGTCTCAGAGCTCCAGGAGCACCAGGAGGGGGCAAGCCACAGTGCTCAAGTGTTTTCCAGATCTCTGCTCGTGTCCTGCTTGCTATTTTTTCCACTATCTGTGAGGTTAGAGGTTAGAGTGAATGGATGGTCATGTCTGCAGCCATCTACCATGGCTTAACTTTTTAAAATGCTGGTCGTGATCTACTAAATGTAGATCACAACCAGCGAATGGATCACTACCTGTGGACTGAAAGATACTACTTTATACCAGACTCTTTGCAAACTATCCAATGGGATTTATTTTTCTGTCCCCAGAATATTGGACAACATCATACACATAGTAGGTGATCAGTACATATTATATGAGTACAGTTGCTTTACTTTTGATGCTGGGGATTAAACCCAGGGGCAGTCTACCTTTGGACCACATCCCCATCTCATGAAGTTGCTGCAATCCTCCTATCTCAACCTCCCAAGTACTGGAATTATAGGTGTGTGCCACTCCACAATGGTTATTTTTAAGTCATTAAGTTTTAGGGATAGTCTATTATAAAATAAAAAAGCTATCTGACATAGAAATACAACAGAATAATTCAGGAAACATGATATTTAATAAGGATAATTATAATGTTATGAATTATATATCTATGGAATATATATTATAAATATGATATGTAACATACTCATATCATATTATATAATATACACATAATCATATATTATGATTTCATAATATGTGTATGTACACACACACACACACACATATACACACTAGGTCATGATGTGAAATGTATTTTTTTACTCTGGGTTGGAGTCAAAGAGTTTTGAAAACCCTCTGGATTCTAAAGGAAAAGACACAAACCTAGATTCTTGGTACAGCTCTGATACCAAATAACTATTGGATATGTTTCTATTCTTACTGAGCCCAAAACATTTTATATAATTAAACCAGCTTGTCTCAAAGTTAGTTTTCAGGCATAAATATGTAAAAGTATGTTGTACACTGAGCCATAGAAATATGAATTAGTCACCAGATAGTTGGCTCTGCTCTTTTTTCCTGTATTACCCTACCCTCCCCCACAAAGTTCTCCACCTCCTGCTAGGGTCACTTTATCCACCACTCTAAGGGGCACAGCTCGAGCTCCATCTTGCCTATGAATTCGGTTGGCACTTATTCAATGTACCAAATGTCCACTCATCAAATGTCACCTTGGCATTTATTAATAATTCTACTGAGCACTCAGTGTCATTCTGTTTTGTTTATATGTGATCCATGTTTGAGCTTCTCTCTCCCACTAGAACTCAAGCTCCCTGAGAGCAGGGGCCACGCGGCCCCCTTATTTGCATTCCCACTGTGAACAGCACGTTTTCCCAGCCCTGTGAGGGGTCTGGGAAGGACTTAATCACTTACTGATTCTCATTCAAGTTGCATGGTATTCACTTTCCTTCCACTTTATTGACTTTTGCCTTCAAAAACCACAGTCTCCTCTGCAAATTAGTCCACCCCTTATTGGAACTCTGCAAGTCCCTTCTGGGGTTTGAGCCATCATCCAGCTCTACCTGTGTGATTAATATTGGAGACCAGGAGCAAAATAGCAGCATCACGCTGACTGTTTGTGGTATCGCCTGATAAGCCATTTCCTAAGAGGAATGTCACCCACCAGGAAAGCAGCAGCCTCCTTGATAACTGCGCTTTTCAGCTTAGGAAGGCCTGGGGCACCTGACCTCCTCCCTGACCACAAGCCCCGAGTCAGACAATTACAGCACAGTGGCTGCACACCCAGCAGAGCTGATCTGGAGCCTCCACGCTTCAGCAGCTTCATTCATACTCTTCCCACAGGAAGCCCACCAGGCTGGAGAGGCATCTGCACCCAGTGGTTATTGCTGGAGGTTCTCTAGGGCTATGCCTAACTTCCCTCTCTGGCATAGGACTCTTGACCTTCTGATGTTTCCCTAGGTGACTGACCCCACTAGGGCAGCATGGCAGGTATAGGCAGGGAGGAGAATTCACTATCTGTTGTTAAATGATTAAGAAGCATAGTTTGTTAATGGTCCCTGATCGATTTTTGGCTGCTTCTTCCTTTTGAACAGTTGGAACTCAGCTACAGAGGCTGGTGTGAGTAGACAACTTGTTCTCTTGTTTCCAGATCCCACGGGCTACTAGAAAACACACACACACACACACACACACACACACACACACACACACACACACACCCTGGAATTTATTAAATCAGCATCCAGGCAGAGGAATGCAAAGCTGACTCTACTTCCCTACATTTTCAGGTAGAGTCAGCAATGTTGAAAAGGAAGGACTCTGATCCAGGCCTGGTGGCACATGCCTGTAACCTAAGTACTTAGGAGGCTGAGACAGGAGGATCACAGGTTCAAGGCCAGCCTCAGCAACTTAGCTAGACCCATATCAACTCAGTAAAACCCTGTTTCAAAATAATAAGTAAAAAAGGGCTAGGGGTATAGCTTGGAGGTAGAAGAAAAAAAGGCATTGTAAACTTGGGGCCTGAACATCTAGCTGGAAGCTTGCTGCTTCCCAGTAACTGGTCTGTCTGCAGTTGTCAGAGATCCGTGACCTTGGGAAATGCACAGAAAGCCTCAGAGTCTGTTTTCTCCCTGGGACACAAGGAAAATAGTCTCTTCGAGCTGTAAGAGGCTCATGAAGTGCTCCCTGGAAATTCTGACTAAATTGCATCATTTGGTAAAACTGATACAATGGAATTAGACCCTTTCCATGATTGGAATTTTTGCTAATGTTAGAGAAAATGTGGCTCTTTTCTCCTACCTTCTGTACTGAGGGGTATGGCACTGAATATGCCAATTCTCACAGGAAAACAGGAATTGGACTTTTGTCCCTTAAAGTTGAAGGCTGAAAAAACTCCTCTTGTTTCCCTTCAATAAAAAACAAACAAACAAACAAAAAAAAAACCAATTTGAGTGAAAGGTTTTAAGTAAAAATAGAATGCTTCTCAACAGACAGGTCTTGAAAATGGAGACCAATATATTAATGATAATATATATCTATAAGATACTTCACAGTTTACAAAGGCAGGTTCTTTGGAGACCACCAAGAATAGAATTATCAGTGACAAGTCTAGAATTAATTCACTCAAAAAAGTCTCTACTGAGTATCTACCCTGTGGGAATCACAGTTGAGGTCCTCAGGATGTAGTACAAAGTTCCATCTTTATGGAACTTACTTCTAGGAGTCAAGCCAAGAAACATTTAAAGACATAAAAATGAGCCAGGTGCAGTGACGCAGGCCTGTAATACCAGTACTTGGGAGGCTGAGACAGAAGGATCACAGGTTCAAGACCAGTCTCAGCAACCTAGTGAGACCCTGCTTAAAAATAAAAACAGGGCTTCAGGTATAGCTTGGAGGTAGACTGCCTCTGGGTTCAACCCCTAGCACCAAAATAAATAAATGAAGACAAAAATGGAACAAAATGTCGAGTGTTGACCAGTGCTACAGGAAAATAAATTGGGATAGTAGCATAGATACTATGCTGCAGATAATAAAGTGAGTACAATTTTAGCAAGGAGGATTAGAGAAGAGCCTTGTGAGGCATCACATCTTAACTACTTTAGTGAAAGAGAGAAATACACGCACACACACACATACACATACAAGTATGTGTATTGCCAGGAAGAATGTTACAAAATGAAAGCAAGTGCAAAGGCCCTGGGAAAAGAGTATGTTTGAGGAATAAGTTAATTCCAACCCATGCTTGTTTAGATTAAATGCTTTCTAAAGATCCTTCCCAGAATTTTCTGTCTCCCTGAAAGAAATCTGGCCCTTCAATTACTGTTCATTCACTCTGAATGAATAATATAGCAGCAACATAAATTCTGGTTTGAGTGGAATGATGTTTTTACTCAAAGCTGGCTGAGTTCAGGATATCAGCTGTTTCACACAAGGTCTCTGTAGGAGCATTTGGGACTGTTTATCCTGATCAGACCTCTGGAAGCCCCCACACTCCCTGTATATTCAGGGGTCCTGTAATGCTGTGGTGAAAGAAGCTCATCGGCACATTTCGGGACTCCTGAAAAGCTACCAGCAGAGGAAGAGTTAGCCGTGGAGCTGAGAGAGCTGGAAGGGAGAGAAACGGGCAGGCTTTGCTGGATGGGGGAGGCGCATGCATGTGCTCTATGGTTATTCTCTTGTGCAGACCCTGATCCAAACCAGATAATGGAAATCCACTTGCACAGCTCTTTCCTCTCTATGTACAAAGGCAACATCTTGTAAATAGCCAGATTCACTTCTCGGAGCAAATGTTTACAAAGCTAGAGCGGGTTTTGCTCTTTTCTGCCACCTGGGTCACCAGCTCTGTGCCACCTGGCACCAGAAAAACAAAACCACTTGGTATTACCTGACTGCTTCTGTCTTAAACTAGTTAGCGGAGTTAGGGAAGAGGAGGAGAGAGGGGAGGGGAGGGGGAGAGGACCTCTTGCCTCTTGGCTGGCCTCTGTTGAATTGCTCTTGGTCTGTACTGATGTCTTTTCTCCACTCCTAGCCAATCAGGCCAATAACCTAAGTTTCAAATCGGAAGACTTGAAAAACAGACCAGTTTGTAATTTTCTTTCTTTGAATCTATCCATCATCAAATTTCTGTCAACCACATCTATTAGCTGTGTGTATGATATACCTGCTGCTTCATGGGCTGTGCCTCTTTCTTACCAACACTTCTTTTTCCTTCCATATAGTTACCCCCTTTTTCTATAGCCTCTGTCTAGAGGTCAGAGTCGAGGAGAAGCTAGGCACACTCTTGGAATAGACTAAATTCCTATAGTCAGACCACTTGGAAAAGCTCTGACTGTTGTTTCTCCCACTTATAAAGTGTGAAAGATGCAGATTCTCCTGCAAGACTGGTAACTAGTTGAATTTTTCCCTGGAAAGTACCTTTTCCCTGAAGTGATCAATCTACCAGGAGTGGTGGACTATCCATCTTCTGCCAGAGATAATAGCTATTATGGGGAAAAGGGAGATTGGGGCTCCCATCCTGACTTTCTGCATATGAGCCATGTCTTCATCTGGGGCCTTGGCTGCCTCATTTGTAAAAGAAGGACATTTAGATCAAACTGGTGGCTCTCAAATCATGTTCCTCAGAGGCACAAGACTCTGCAAGGAGCTGGAGACCCTCTGCCCTCACAGCAACCAGAGCAGAGCTGCCTGTCGCTCTTACATCTTGTGCCTCGCCTTCATTAAAAGAGTTTGAAAACCACCGGACAAGATGAGCTTCAAGCTGCAAAACTTGAGGGTGCTGTGCACCTGAGATTACATTATGGGAGCACACTGGTTTCCTGTTAGTAGATACTATGCACAACTGTAAGTAATTGTAATATTCTCTATGTGTTGTCCCTGAACCAGCAATATCTACACCACCTAATAACTTGTTAGAAATGCAAATCCCCAAGCCAGATCCCAGAGCTACTAAGTCAGAAACCCTAGGGGTTGAAAATAGCAATGGGCATTCCATTAAGTCTTCCAAGTGATTCTGAAAGATGCTCATGTTTGGCATGATTGCTGCAGAGCCATGAACTCAATCCAGTTTGGCCAAATATATTACAGCTTCTTCTGTCCTTCACTTTATCCTTGTGTTTTCAAGGCCACAAAATTCATTCTCTTTCTCTCTCTCTCTCTCTCTCTCTCTCTCTCTCTCTCTCTCTCTCTCTCTCTCCTTATTTCTGGAAGCACACCAGCTTCCAAAGGTGAAAAGATACTGTCCAGAAAGCTGACCTATAGAGAGAGAAGGCTAGGGTGAGGAGGTAGGGCTGGGCCTGTGTAATTGCCTCCAACCCAAGGGCTGGCTCCTTTATACAGCTGCCTCCAGGACACCAGCACTCCCTCAAAGGAGGTGCCTCACTTATTAACATCATAACTCAAGCAAGTGGCTTGGAGTCCCCGCACATGGAAAATTGCATACTGCAAAGTGTTGAAGCTGCAAAGTCACCAGCTGAGTCGATAGACTTTTATTTTAACGATGTTTGTGATCAATATTTAAACAGGATTGACCCAGCCTGCTGCTAGTACACCTCTCTCCTTCCAGCTGCTTGTGAAAGATAAAATATTTACTTGGAGCGGGGGGATGTTACGATGGTTTGAGGCCAAGTGGGAAGGGGGAGTTCAGGGGTAAGTTAGGGCAAAAATGCCATAAGATATATTAGTATCAAGCTCTAATAGCCCTGCAAGTCTCTTAAGGCCAAAGGAGCTTTTATATAGACATTCTGGGGAGATTATGAGAGAATAAGAAAAGAATTTATAGGAAGATCTGGTTACCAATAATATAAACTTTATAGGACCAAGAGATTTTCTTGAAAATTGTCATGGCATTTTTAATCTTCCTATTATTGAAACCCAGCTACAAATTAGTAGCTAAGAGCTTGTGTCTGGTTCAGACAGCTAAATTATAACCCACCTACTGTGTCTGAACAAGCATGTTATTTAATATCTCCAAGTCTCATTCTCCTTATCTGTAAAATGGTTCCTCCTGAAGCTGTAAAGGATAAGGGAAACAATGTAAAATAGTTTAAATATTGATTCCTCATAGGAAATGCTTAAGTAATGCTATAAAATTATTGGTAAAGCTGAAACTTCAAAGTCAGAGTTCTTTGTCTCTAACGTCCTGATTTCAAAGATTTGTATGAAATATATACAAAATAGGATTGTGATAGGGGGTCGTGTGATTAAGTACTAGGGGGCATGGTACAGTCACTGTTACAAGAAGTCTGAATAAAGAGAAGCCAGAGATGGCTGCAGAAATCAGGTGAAACCTATGTGGAGAAGATCAAACCAAACTTGGAACTGAAATGAGCAAAAGGACAATCAAGAAAGACAATGAGAGAACACCATATGTGAATATCATGTATAGATGTGACCTCGTGAAGGACCTATTGAATCAATGCCTTGATTCAATGTCAGTACTTGAGAAAGATCAAAAGAGGATACCCAAGATACTTCTTGGGCACAAGATACCCAAGAAGATGTGTTTTCTAAAGTTAGAACCCTGACTTCCAAGGATGGGCAGTAAAGAGGAATCCCTATTAGGGGCTGGACAAAGAAGATTAGTGAATCCTGATAGGGTGACCAGCCCATCCCAGTTTGCCTGGAACTTACTCACCTTAGCACTATACATCCTGAGTTCCAGAAATAAGCCCCTTGGTTCTGGGCAAATTGGGACAGTAGGTTATTCTGTAATGAGGAGGACCAGAAGGGAAGTTTTCTGAAAGTCAAAGGGAGAAAATGTCCATTGAGGACAGAATGATAGGCAACATTCAATGCAACCAAGATCAAACCTGAATATATTGGCTTTGACAATTAGGAGGTCCTTGGGGACAGATAAAGGAATGTGGTGACACCATGGTAGAGGTTGCAGATCTGATTTTATGTGCCAGAGGAAGCCCCTTTGTCAGGGGAATAACCAGATATAAGTCCTCTTAAGAACCTGATTTGTCAGTCTTAAGACTTTTCTAGAGAACAAAAACATGACTGGGTCCAAAAATCAAGTGGAGTTTGGGGAGCCTGTATGCACAGCATTCCTTACCTCTGCTGCAAACAGTTAGAGGAGCTCGATACACTGGTCTCTGGTGCTTGGTTCATAATGATTCTGATGTTACATGGATGGCCAATGACTGACTTTGCCATTGATTCTGGCAGCCCGAGATGTGAATGATGGATTGGGCCACCAGAGCGGCTGCCTGTGGGAAGTCTGATTTTGTTCAAATGAGCTGCTCCAGACAACCTCCCCTCCCCCTTCCTCCTGACCCTCTGTTTCAGCCTTTTTATTTCTTTCTCATAAAATCCCTTCCTTCCTTCCTTCCTTCCTTCCTTCCTTCCTTCCTTCCTTCCTTCCTTCCTTCCTTCCTCCTTTCTTTCCTTCCTCCCTTTTTCCTCTGTTTTCTTATCTTTCCATCCCTCAGTGTCTCTCTCTCTCTCTCTCTCTCTCTCTCTCTCTCTTTTCCAGGTCCATTTTTATTTAGTTGGAATTTGGCAGGAGGGAGCACGTGAAACATTAAAATCTTTTCTTCTAAAGCATGGGCTGGAATCCAAAAGTCCTCTTAGCACATCCCTGGGTCTCAGATTCATATCTACTCTGGTTTTGGCCCAGGGAATTACCTAAATCAAGGAAAGAGAATGCCTCCCTTTAATTCGTATTCTTCAGACAGGTCTGCTGGGTCAGGCCACACTGAAGAAGCCAGAGAACTCCAGCACTTGCTAACTGGATCATTTATTCCAAGGTGCAGGAAAATGTCTCATAGCTGTAGCTTCACAGATTCGTCTATTGTAGGAGACTAAAAGACTCTATTTCAGGGATGCAAAACAGATGCATATAGAAAATGACTTGGTTACTATTTGAAGGCTTGAACGGAAGCCAACATTGGTTATTTTAAAAGCCAGAATATATTTTTAAAGTCAAATCAGTCTGGATCTTATTAAACTCGACTCCCTCCGTGCACATATGAGTAGGCAGTGGGTCTGGATGTGTCTAAATGTTTTTTATCCTTCTACAATTCTGTGAAATCATTCCTCCACTAATATACAGGATCGATGTCTGTGCTTGAGACATCCCTCCTCCAAAACCACAGTGCTGACTTTGAGGGCTCAAGAGCTGCGCTTCTCCCTCAAAGCTTTGGTGAATGTCTTAGGGTGTGGTTGAGTAGGGGTGGGGGGCTACAGGTTTCTCTGCTGTCTCTTGGGAGATCAGAGATAAGAAAAATGAAACAAAAATTTCATTTGGTTTGTAACGCTCATCACGCTGCTGATGGCAGTAAGCCACATCTGCTGTCACTTACACAGAGGAATTCTGTCCTGTCTGGGTTGCTTTTATAGCATCACTTTTCTTTGGCTCACCGCAAAGACCATCCAGACACCCTGCCAGTGCATTTGTGTCTGTGTGTCTATACATGGCTATAAACCATAAAATATAAGTGTGTGTACACATATATACAAGCTCACTGGGAGAAAAATATTTCAAGAGCAGTGTTCTATGCAAACTGATTTTGGTTCCTTCCTTCCTCTATCCCTCCCTTCCTCCCTCCCTTCCTTTCTTTCCTTTTGTCCATGCAAATCCCTTACTGCATGCATATATGGCCCTTTTTCCAAGGAAAAGCATTTCCACAGTAAACTAATCCCATCTCACATATATCACTCCTTCCTCTCATTGGTACATCTGCACTGTATGTGTAATTTCACCTTGCCCGCCTCTATTTGAACAAAATCGTCAGGCCAACTTCTAGAAATACTGCAGTACTTAATCCTCCTTTCTGAGATCCAATGCTTGGCTGACAATTCTACTTCCTTCTTCTGATCCCTCTTTGTGTGTACCCTCTGGGATTTAAGACTCATTCTGGATTCCTTCCCAACTAAAGTCATTTTTTTTTTTCAGAGAATCTTTATTCTCAGGGCTTTGGACAAATACATCACTACCATGTTCCTCAGATCGTCATTTTAATCTTCACCTGTGGTTACTTTCACATCTCCAGTGACATTCAGCATTTTATCACCAAAATAATATGTCTCTAAGTTACTGTCTAAAATCAAGCCTAATATGTTTTTCTTTCAAATTTTGATTTTTTGTCCTTTCATTGTTACATCTCTAAGTCATTAAACAATGACTTAGCCATTTTATCCCCCCCCCATCTCCTCAGTCCCTGAGGACGCCGCCAGTCTTGCTCCAAAGACCCCTAGTTTCCTTTGCTTATTGGTCCTTCAGCTGATACATATTTATCTATGCATTCCTAGGTTTGAATAACAGATTCATTTTTGTTGTTGTTTTGGTTCTGAGAACTGAGCCCAGAGGCATTCTACCTCTGAGCTACACCCTCAGCCCTTTTTAATTTTTTTTGAAACAGGGTCTCACAAAGTTGCTGAGGGTCTCTCTAACTTGCTGAAGCTGTTCTCAAACCTGTGATCCTCCTCTCTTAGCCTCTCAAGCACTAGGTTTATAGCCATGTGCTGCCACACCTGGCCTTTATAACAGATTCTGCTTCTTTTCTCTGCTCAGTTGTCTCCCATCATCCACTCCAATCTCCAGCATTCCTGACCAAATACTCTGGGAAACACCGTTTGAGTATCTCATTCTTGCTTAAGAGTCCCCAGCATCCTCTCAACTGGGTCACATCCGCATTCGAAACTCTCTTTTATCTAGAACCAATGTTATCCTTTATCTTTTCAAGCATATAATCTCTGCATAGTTGCCACACCGTGTCACCCCTGAAGTGTCACCAATGCCACGTTGCTCACTCTCCATCAATCCAAATCTCCTTAGAGGTTGAATTCAAACCTGTCTATATAAAGGAAGCTTTCCCAGGGCACTTTACCCTTCAATGTTCTTCCAGTAGGAGTTCTCTTGGTACATTTATTGCAACATATATTCAAATGTTTATATATGTTGTCTCATTTTATTTCTCTCAATGCATATGAATCAATCCAATAACCCAGACCTTGTATAAGCTCCATGTAGTCAAGTATAATACCTTGAAAACAAGAGTTGCAAAAAATGAATCTTTGCAGAATGATAGCATTTGAAGGAGGGTCCTTATTAATATCTGCCAGCAACAGAAACTCAATTCAACCTGTCTCAGGGGAAAAAGGAATTTGCTGGCTCCCATCTCAAGAAGATACAGAGGAAAACCAAGCCAGTCAGAACTAAGTTTCCCCCTCTCACCCCTGGCTCAGCTTTCCTCCTCCTTGATTTTGCTCTTGGGTAGAACTTCTCTATGAAAAGACCCTACCAGCTCCAGGCTTGTGACTTCAAGTTCCAACCCAAAAGGAGCAATTTTCTTTCAAATGATCACCTGGGAGTTGCTTTTTATTGAACTCACATGGCTGTGTGTTCATTCTATCCTACAAAGTGAGGATTGTGCTGACGGGATGGGGCTGGTTCCCATTTTCATCCTTGAGTGTGTCAACAGGCTGAGGGAATCTGATGCTCTGATTGGTTAGGCAGACATGAGCCCCATGCCTACTCCTGGAGACAAATGACAGGAATCAAAGACTAGGAAAGAGTTTTCCTCAAGTGAAAAATGGGTTTGTTTTAGGAAGAGAAAATAAAAATGGATGCTAGAGAGGCAAAATCAACAACTGCCCACTACAGGCACCACCTCCCCGTTTATCGGTGTCTGATCAGGCTGAGTACTCAAGAGTGGACAGCTGAACATGAAAGGTTGGTTAGTACACAATTTTTCCTGCTTTTATCTAGTGAAAGGAGATATTGGTTCTGGGAAGAATTCCATTCTCTGCATATTTTCTGCTTCCCCATCATATTTGCCTTCATTCACTTTCTACTATAAAGAGAAACCAATTCAATTTAATATAAAAATGTAGTCAAATTTTGTTGTTACCTCCGAACTAGAAAGCAAACACAGAATAGATTGAAAGCCAAGTCATACTATAAGACTTCTTAGAAAAGAAAAATAGCCCTCTTTTGGCAGAATAATAATAATAAAAAAAGATTCAGGTGAGTTAGATCTGTAATGAAATGAGACTAGCCTTAACGTGTAATTAATATTTATTAAGTTTTTAATACAACAGACATCATTGAGGTGAAAGGCTGATTACAGGTTCAAATTTCCTTACATAAAACTTGACCTTTCCCTTCTGGGAGTCTTTCCAGTTTTCTAAACAAAAGATAGTGCTACGCAATTCCCATGCCTACGAGGTGGAGAAATTGGTTTTGAAAAAAAGAAATCCAGACCCTCTACCTTTGCCTTTTCCTTTTTAATAGAATGAACAAATGCATTGATCTATTTGTCTTGCTCTGTTTCTGTATCATACAAATTTGAGAAAACTTGGCGGGAGGCAAAAGTGTCTGGGTTCCCAAATGGGTCACCAAATTGGCCCATTAACCACATTTCAGTTTTCCTTTCTTCAGTTGTTGGTGGCCTTCGCTCTCTAAGTGAAAACTAATATCTTTCCTTCACATGGGGCTCCTTAATGACACTGGGAAGCAGAGTGGTGACTTCTCATATTAGAGCAATTTGTTCAAAGCCCGAAGGAACTCTGCAGCAACTTTATCAAGCCATTTCCCCTTCCCTGGCCGATCAGTGCAGGCAATGAGATTTGCACTAGCTGCCCACATTAACCATGTAGTTAACCTATCTTCAAAAACTGATAATTAAAAAAAAAAAATTATAAGGAGCTAGGCATGGTGTTACACACTTGTAATTCCACTACTTGGGAGGCTAAGACAAGAGGATCTGGGAGACTGAGACAGGAGGATCGTAGGTTCTCTAACAGCCTCAGCCACTTAGCAAGGCCCTTTGCAGCTCAGTGAGACGTTTTTTCCAAATAAAAAATAAAATAAGGCTAGGAGTGTAGATCAGAGGTAGAATACCCCTGAATTCAACCACCAGTACGACGAAAAAAAAAATCATAAGGAAATAACTTTTTGAAGGGCCCAGTGAGAAAGAAAGCATTAGTAAACGTGTTAAATGAGAGAAGACTTTATCCCTGCCTTTGACAACTTAGTCCCCAAATGAAATAGAAGAGCCTGCAGCCACACAGCAGTGGTTCCTGGGTAAAGAGAAGCAGAATTATCTCTCTATCATGAGCTCTATCCCAGCTCTGGCAGGTAGAATTCCACAGGCCCCCTGCACCAACAGTCACTAGGCTTGAGAAAAATGCACCTTCAATTTTGTTTTGATTCCCCCTGCCCAGAATCATCTCAACTAGAGGCTGAATTGTTTTATTGCAGCAACTGACTTTAGTCAATACCTTTCTGCACACTGGCTGGATCAAGCAGTGATGGTTCAGCATCTTCCACCTGGGTCTGCCCCTCGGTGCTATGGTCTACAATGTCCTCCCAGCCCCTGCCTGCCTGCCTGCTCAGTGCTGGGCTTTACCCTCTGCTTTGTAATCCTGTCCCAGGTGCAGTGTCCACTGCATGGATGGGACCTCGGACACTCTGCCCATGCCTTCCAGATGTGATATTTCTCTAACTCTCTTTGGTTCTCTTGGGAACTTTCATTCATAGGTGGTCTTTAGCTCCTCCTCCTCCTCAATGCCAACACTCAGCTCTTCTTACCTTATTCCTACTCCCTGCTATGTCTTCTGTGAGTAGAACATGGGCCCATTCAGGACTCAAGATATATATATATATATTTGAACAAAAATAAGCTGCCAAAATGTTGACATTTCCTCATCTGTAAACTCCCTACCCCATAAAATTAGCTGGAGGACTGAAGGAATAAATACATGCAAACTGCTTAGGACGGTGAACAACAAATAGTAAATTCCCAGTATAAATCTTTGGTGGTTTTGTTATTGTCACCATTAATATTCCAACAGGAGCTCTCCTGATAGCTATTAGAGACAAACTAAATAAACCAATTTTGTTTTTGAAAAGAATGTAAAAGACAAACCTCAACACTTCTGGAAAAGCACCACAACAGGCCAATTGGCAAAAGAACTTGGTGGATTTTCCTTAGCCAAAAAAAGGGTCCTATCACATTCCACAGTGGCTAGAGACATAAGTTGTGTTTGCAATGGAAATCAAGTTTATTTTTTCCCCTAAGGTATATACACAATCTTCCTTTCTTCCCCCTTCCAATAATTCAATCCCAATCCAAACAAGAGAATAAAAGACTCTGTTTGGCAAGTGTCTCTCCGGATCAACCCTGGAGAAAAGGAGCAGAAGGAAGCTGCGTCCACCTTCTAATTAGCTACGTGCACACCGTCCAGCTGCTGGTCTTTGTAGCAAGGGCTGGGAGAGCAACAGGCATCTCTTTCTCCATCCTCTTTGATTTTTCTCTTGACTACCCCTCCCTCTCCACCCCATCCTCCTGCAGCCTAGCACCCAACAAAATGTGATTATTTGCATGAAATCAATTCCATGATTCACACACAAAAGCCCAGAAAAACCTGCTATGCAATTGTGTGAGTAATTTTTTATGAACCAGACTCCTAAGTGCTTGCCAACAAGCTAAATTATCCTCTTGTTAAGTGTTATATTCTTTCTTCCCTCTTTCTTCTTTTCCATGTACTTCTTAATATTGATAAGGCTTCTCTTAGTTGAAGGGAGCATTTGCATTTTTCTTTAGTTCTCTGTGTAACAAGCACATCAAAGCACCTAACTCCCTGGCCTTTCTGTCTTGCCTTCTCAGCACCTGAACATTTACCCAGACGCCCAATGGAAAGATGGTGCCCTGTGAGAGGGGAGAAGGGAAAGGGATGTTTTTGGATCTAATACCAAAAATCATGTGAAGACTAGCTTTAACCTCTCATGATTCAATTGATTAATCAAGTAACCATCAGTACTTAGTAAGTATCACTTGATTTTTCCTGTCCTATACTAAGTACTTTGGTAACCACGAAGCTAAAAATAATTTTTAAGAAAAGTCTATTGGTGCAAATAACATGAAAGTGATTTGTGAATACTAGCAAAACTAAGTATATTATTTTGAGGTTTGGAGCAGTAGAGCTTCAGGTAAGGGTTGAGGGAGGCATTCTAGAGTTAGGGAAAAAATAAGACCAGGTTCATAGTGTGTGTGTGTGTGTGGGGGGGGTCAGATATAGGCCTAGAAATTGAATAAAATTTAGAAAGTAGTAGGCAAGGAAAATCATTTCAGGCAAAACGAAGATTTATTATTTGTTAATAGATAAATGCTTATAAATACTATTTGTTAATAAGTAAATACTGTGATTGGGTTTCAAATGACCATGGTTCTCCCTGTCTGTGCCACCTGTATTGTGGCTTCTCACACAAAGACTTCACACTTCCAGGTTCCGAGTAATTCAGGACTAGTGACTGGGGATGTTGACACAGCAGAGAAAGACAAGAGGAGAAACTTAGAAGAGCTTTCCTCTGGGTTAGGTAGGAGAAAGTGCTGCTGAGTTAGCAGAAGGAAGTGGGATTTCTTGGGCTCTATTGTTGTATCACATGCACGCATATCACTACACATTGAAACATATACATGCATAATAACTGCAATCATGATCTGCATACAGCTTATTAATTTTATTCACTTAATAAATCATAGGATTTTTTTTACTAAACTGATAATTAAATATTATTTCAAAATATAATTTAATGGATGAATAATCTATTGCATTACTTTGTCACAACATATTTAAACACTTGCCTATTATTGCCTTTTTATATTATTTCCAATTATTCTCCCTTGCAAATAGTACTGTGATAAATATATTTCAATATTAATTTTTATAATGTTTAATAATTTTAAGACATAATCCTAAAAATAGTATTATGGAATCATAGAGTATGAACATTTTAAGACTCTTTATAAATAGTTCTAAATTACTTTCCAGAAATACTGTATCCATTCTTATTCCCAGAAGCATTACCAAAAAAAAAAAAAGTCCAACTAAAACCATCTCAAATATGAGATCTGTATGCACATTTTTTATATTTTAATTTTTAAACTATTTCATAATACAAAGAATATATTATTCTTTTCAGGTATCAAATATGCATGCAATGTTAAAATAATTTATAAAAGTTTTAAAGCATGAAGAAACATGTCAAAACCTGCTATACAGGTTACCAAAAAGATTGTAATCCAACGTGTAATGTAGAAGTTTCTTATGTACACCGGTGGCCTCTCTAACTTTGAGAATAAACACAACATTGAAGCTTTTTGTTAGCTATTTCCTTTATAATCTTTCTATACATGTAAATTACCTAAATCATCTACAATTTCATTTAGTTTGTTTTTGAACTTCACAAATAGGGTATCATATTGTACTTACTTTCCAACAACTTGTTTTTTTTAAACTTATTTATTCCATTGCCATATAATATTTCATTTTATGAATGTACCATGGCTATCATTTCTCCCATTGGTGAGTATTTGGGTCACTTCCAGTTTGGGTGTACTTATGGATAAAACTATTGCGAAGACTCCTTTCTATGTCTCCTGGTATCCTTGAATGAGAAATTCAGGTAATGATTTACAACCTGGAACAGACATGAGGCTTTCCAAGGGCTTCCAAGGAATAAACAACATTCAGGAACAGCTTTATAAATCATCAATTTCTGTGTATACATTCTCCTAAACTGGTGCTTTTCATCCTCTCCTATTTTCATAGTTATTCTCCACTTTACAAAAGGAAAGCACACTTTTCACTCATCTAGATTTCTATGGCAGTGCATTAAACCCAAATATAAAAATTCCAGGATGACAAACAAAGGGACATTGCAACATTTCACAGTGATGTTGAGAAAGCAAATGACTTTAATGAGTGGATAACAAATCATTTTGCAAGTCAGATACATTCCAATTATTTGTTTTTCACAAAACTGAGCTTTCAGCTGCTAGATTATTAAAAATAATTTCTTATGATAAAATCATCAATCATCAATCACTTGGTGATACTTGGCACATAACTGGGCATGGATTCAAAGAACTGAGGGACATAGCTAAACAAAACTCTTTCTATTCTTCTATTCATCAACAGGAACAAAGACTCTTAGCACTTACATTTATAAAAACAATAAACTGGAATACAATTATGTTGTATTCTGTCTCATTCTAGCCATAAGTAACATTTATTCATGAATATATGAACCAATTGAAAAAATATGTATTCACTTCAATAAGATTCCATAATTGGTAATTATCTAACAAAATGTATAGCTTACTCATATTGTTTTGACCAATTTTATATTATTAACAAGCACAATGATATCTTGATCCAGAAGAAAGAAGAAACATTTAATTCTTAGAACTCAATGATGATACAGAAAATCCTGGAAAAATTTAACTCACGTGCATAATTTTGCTCTAAAGCTTTTTGGTAGGGTAATCAATTAAAAATCTTTAAACATAAAGCAACGTTAAATTTAGATAAAATCATTTAGAAAGTCATGAAATAAAAATGTGGGCTTAAAGAGGAAAAAGTGACTAAAATCTTAAAGTCTTAAAGCAGAGTGTGATCATGTGCTTTTCTTTTAAATCTAAAGCTAATACACAGGAAATCATATTCAATGCTTATATTAAAATCTCTAACCAAAAATTTAGACAAGTTTAACTTCTGCAAGCAGTGAATAGTTTTTCAAAATTCAGGTGTGTGTGTGTACACAGGTGAAAACATTTGACAGCCAGTGCTTCTTAATGGTATATATATAGATGTGGAATTGTGCAAAAAGGTGTGCACATCTTTCTTCTCGATACTATTCAATTGTTTTTCAAGTTGTCAACTCTATCAGAACCACCAAGTCCTAATTGCTGCACATTCTCCCAAACACTTCATATTGCCGGGAGTTTTCAGTTTTTGCCAAGCTGGTGGGTGTAAAATGGCATTTCATTGTGGTTTTAATTTGCATTTCCCTGAATTAATGAGGTTGAGCATATTTTTATATGTTTATTGGCATTCTATGTTACTATTATTTATTTTTAAGCTTTGCTAATTTGATTTACAAAAAGTGATGCTTCATTTGCATTTCTTTGATAACTAACAGGGTTAATACTTTTTCATATGCTTATTAGTCAATTTTTATTTTTTACGGGAATTGTCCATTCATATCCTACCCATTTTTCTATTGGGATTTTAGGGGCTTTATTATGAATTCAAATGAGTTCTATTAAGGCCTAAGCCCCTTACTTGTCATATTTATTGTGTTGCAATCTTGGGATAAGCTGTACTTTGTTAGATGATACCATAGTTCTTTTAATATACTTATGAATGTGATTTGCTGATCTTTTGTTTTGGAATTCTACATCAATATTTATAACTCTGATTGTCCTGCCAGTGTTCTGCTCTGTTTTGCTTTGTTTTGTGGGGGTGGCATTCTGTCAAATTTTAGTATTGTGGTGATGCTTGCCTCTTAAAATGAACTCAGAAAATTTCTATTTTTTTTCCCTGGGGAGGCTAATCAATTATACATTATGAAAAGTGTTTGTCTTTTGGACAACTGACAGAAGACAGCAACAAAATAATCTAGAACCGATTTGGGGGGGAGAGGGTAATTTTTGAAGTGAGTTAATTGGTATCTTTTCTCTTTGGGGGGGGCAAAATTTAATGTTCATATTTTCTCCAGCAAATCATCGATTGCACTAAGAACTTTAAATTCATTACCACAGATATGAAGTTTGTCTTATGGATTTTTAAATGTCCTTAATACTGATTTTATATCTCCCTTATCATTGCAAATTGTTTGTACTTGTACTTTTTATTTATTAATTTGAAATTACAAAAGATTTTAAACTTTATTTTTATCAAAGAAATGTCTCTTGGATATGTTTATGAATTTACTGTTTATTTTATTTATGGCTGATTGATTTATCTTTTTATTTTTCTCCTTTTTATTAGATTTGTTTCTATACTGCTGAATCAACTGCTTCATTTGTTTAATCTATGTTGTTGACTTTCGTGTGTGTGTGTGTGAGAGAGAGAGAGATAATGGAGATTGAACTCTGCCAGTTTCAACCACTGAGCTACACCCCCAACCCTACTTTATTTATTTTTTATTTGTTTATTTTGAAACATCTTCTTGCTAAGTTACTGAATGCTAGCCTCAAACCTAGGATTCTCCTGTTTCATCCTCCCAAGTACTGGGATTACAGGCATGAGCCACTGAGCTGGCCCTGGCTTTGTTGTTTGACTTTCTATTTGAGGCTAGTTCTTAATCATATTATCTCTTTAGTCAAGGGAAAATGTCAACAGTCAACTGGTTACTGTGTCTTCCTCTTGTGATCAACATTCTTCCCCTCCTTAATATACCTTTAAGGATTCCCCACTGGATACTGAAATAAGTTGCCAGTTCTTACATTCTAGTCAAGGTCCTCTAAATTATAGACATGATGTACATTTCTGAAGTCAATCCCTAGTACTTCCTATACATATAGACTATTCTAGAGACAAACTGGGCACTACTTTTCCCAAACGTCCTAACCGTCCTAACCACCATACATTTGCTATACTTTTCTTTCTCTCGGGAATGACCTGCTTTCTTTTCCTCACCCCTTGGAAGCATTAGCACCTTTTAAAATTGTAGTCAACCCTTCAAGTGATTTTGGCTTCCTCAGTGGATAGAATTGTGCAGTGATGGAACCACTGGCAACTTGGTTTCACCTGGCCACGCCCTGCATGCTATAGACAGGCTGGGTAGCCTGTGTATCCTTTTTTTTTGTTTGTTTGCATTACTGGGGATTGAACTCAGGGGCATTCTACCTCCGAGCTATCCTCCCAGCCCTATTTTGTATTCTTTATTTTGAAACAGGGTCTCACTAAGTTGCGGAGTACCTCACTAGGTAGCTGAGGCTGGCCGAGAACCTGGATCCTCTGGTCTCAGCCTCTCAAATGCTGGGATTAAAAGCGTGCACTACCAAGCCCGGCTCCTTTCTTGTTTATATTCCAATCCTTTTAAGGAGCACTCCCACAACCACAGTAGCAACCCCATCAATGGTAACCTGATATCATCTAAATCTAGATATTTGTTTTAGTGAACTCTTAATAACTTAGAGTAACTCTTAACAAATTTACCAACACAACAGGTACAAATGAAGTCTATTATGGACAAAACAGGACATATGGTTATCACCCTAAAGAAATCTCATGATTTATACCTATACATATTTAATATGTTCTGTTTTTCTTATGTGTCTATAAGGAGGGAAGAGAAAGAGACAAAATAACATATTATATAATAGTACAGAAACAAAGAGTGTATCAATACCCCCTAAGACTTTTCAGTATACCTCCTATTTGAGTTTTGTAGATAATTTACATAGATTTTTTACTATTGCCAATATCAGATATCAGAATTATTTGCCCTACCTGTAGCTTCTTAGGATCCAGACTAACTCAGAGGAGGCAGAGCCCCATCTGTTTCAAATAATTCTAGGATATTATATTGACCTCAAAATGTCTAAGATATATCATGGGAGAGAGCAATGTGATGTCCCAAGCTCATCATGAAGACACACACTGTCACAAAGATTTTATAGCTCCCAGTGTTATAATATTTTCTCAAGTCTTCTTCTAGTTCCGCTTGCTCTCCCATCACCATGACAACACACATTTCATTAATAATGGAAACCTGAGGGAAAGCTTCCGGTGTTAGACCTCTCTCAGGACTCCCTCTGCTTTGGCATTCCATGAAACCCTTCTGATTCTAGACTTTGTGCTTTGAACATTCCAAGTAACTGCAATTTTGCATATCAGAAAGGAGACTGTTTAAATACTACAGAAGATGAAAATGCAGGATTTAGTCAAGATTTCCTAAAGCAATTGGCTAGTACAACCAATAGAACAAAAGGAAAGCCATAATAAAAATTCTAAGCCATTAAGCTGTTTGATGTATGATCGCTGGTTCTGACACAAAGGAAAGATGAGAGACAGATTCCAAAGTTTTCAGACTGTTTACAGGAGTCTTTCCATTCCAGAACTTAGGAGTAGTATGGCAAAGAGTAGTATTTTATAGTGGCTTGGCTAAGTTAGTAATGTGCTAAGTGTCCCTGGTACTTTTTCCTATGTAAGTGTGGCCAACTTCAAAAGGCCCTATGATATAATTTTTAAAAAAATAAGCCGGGCGTGGTGGCGCACGCTTGTAATCCCAGCATTCGGGAGGCTGAGACCGGAGGATCTGGGTTCGCGGCCAGCCTCAGCTAACTAGTGAGGCCCTCCGCAACTTAGTGAGACTCGGTTTCAAAATAAAGAATAAAAAATAGGGCTGGGGGTATAGCTCGGAGGTAGAACGCCCCTGAGTTCAACCCCCAGTGCCGCAAAAAAAAAAAAAAAAAAATTATCATGTTCTGTTATTGAACAATATATTGGATTCCTGCTCTAACCCTCTTTAGTTGTGGGACCTTGGATAATCTAGGCCTTTTTTTAATCTTTGGAAGAAAATATGGAGAGTAATATTTACAGTGGCGATAAACATTAATGTATGCTAAATCCTGGAATGTCCAGGATATTCAATAAAAGTTAAGAACAGAAATACTAAAATTATTATCGCCATCATCATCATCAACATTATTGTCAACATTGTCAATGTGAGGAATGGGTTTGAGCCATCCAAGTAGAAATCCTGTGGTCACATCAAACCCACCTCAACCACATAACTGGGCCACCAGGAGCACCAGAGGCATTGTCTAGCCACAGAGAAGCCACAAGTGAGTCCAGGACTCAATGGACCAACATAATTTAAATTCAGGAACCTGAGCAGTCAGAATCAACAAAAACCAAAAAACGAGTTTTGACTCTCTGTCTTAGGAAGAATGGACAGGCAGGCCAAAATACTATTGTGTGTACCTGAGGGTTTTAAGTAGCTGGCTGCCCTGCAGGGGTCTCTTCCATAAACACCTGACATCAGCTTGCATAGCCCTTCCATCTCCTCCCTCACAGGGTCCTGGAACTTGAGAGATGTTTGGGATTCCAAGCAGCAGAGAGAAGACACAAAGGAATGAGTCTTCTCATCTCCTCCCATCAACAGGGCCCTGGCCCTGTTCCCTAGGCTCAGGCGAAGGGAACAAATTTTTAAGTTTTCTTCCTTTCACTTCCCACTATGGAATCTGTCCTTTACACATTGACCCTTCTCTTCTGCTAAAGTGTTTCTCTTGCCTTCCTCTTCTCATCCCACTGCCACCATTCTACATCTGGCTTGTGTCAGCTTGTGCCTTATTTAATTCAGCACCTTCCACACAGGTGTCCCCCTCTCCAGGTTCTGCCAACTCCAATACATGCAGTACAGCTGACAGGTGATGTTTGCATCATATCATCCCCCAGATCAAGGGCCCATGGTCTCCCAACCTACCAATCCTATACCTTGCTCTTCCCAGCTACCCTCCCCTGCAGCCAGGTTCTTTGGCTTCTCAAGCCCCACATATCTTCTTCTTCTCCTTCTTCTTCTTCTTCTTCTTCTTCTTCTTCTTCTTCTTCTTCTTCTTTGATTATACAAAGGAATTTTTATTTTATTTATTTTTTTAATATTTTTATTGGTGCATTGTAATTATACATCTTTGTGAGGTACAAGCTGATAGAGGCATACATGCACACATCTCTCATTTAACCCTTCCCCAATTCCCATCCCATTTCCTCCCCTCTCCCTCCTTTTCATGTTTGGTTTAGTGATTGATATGTTTGTGAAAGTACATCATGTGCATTAGGGTGTTTCCCTCCCCCTCCCATCACTTTCAGTTAGGTTGCCTTCTTTGCTCATCTAAAATTTCTCCTTCTTCATTTAGAATCCCTCCTGTGACCCATTTTCTCCCTAGCTTCTACATATTAGGGAGAGCATCCGATTTTTTACTTTTTGTGACTAATTAATCTCACTTAACATAATGTTTTCCAGTTCCATCCATTTCCCTGCATGTTTTTTTTTTCCTTTTTTTTACGACTGAGTAAAATTCCACTGTGCATATATCCCATAGTTTTGTAATCCATTCATCTGTTGATGGACATCTTGGCTGGTTCCATAACTTGGCAATAGTGATTTGTGCAGCTATAAACATAGATACACATGCATTTGTCTGGTTGTTTGGTTTTCATTCTTTTGGGTAGATACCCAGAAGTAGTATTGCTGTGTCATATATTCAACATCATTAGCAATCAGAGAGATATAAATCAAAACTACCCTGAGATTTCACCTACCCCAATTAGAATAGCAATCATTAAAAACACAAACAACAATAAATGCTGGTTAGGGTGAGGAGAAGTAAGAATCTTAGTACATTGTTGGTGGGATTGCAGATTAGTGTAACCATTTTGGAAAACAGTATGGAGGATCCTCAGACAAATGGGAATGAATCTACTGCATATGATTTTTTTTTCATATACTTTTAGGTACCATTCCCCTGATCTGAAATGTTCTTTCTTAATTTCTGCTCATCCATGCCTCTGATTGTCCTTCAAAGGTTAGCTTAAAATGACACCTTTCAATGCACTTGTACTAAAGCAGTAACTTGCATCTCAACTTGTGCCTAGACTTGGATTTTGAGGAGGATAATCTATGATGCTCAAATCCCTCCTAAGTGCCCAAAAATTAGCCACCAAGGAATTTCTTGATCCTTCCCCTGGAGCCAGCTGTGTAATACAGTTCCACTGCACAGTAATTCACATTCTGTGATATGTTAGTTTATAAATGTTGTGACTTCATTTCAATCTCTCTCTCGAACTGGATGAAAATTCCCTGAAGGCAATGACTCTGCTTTCCACTTGCACCCCCTCTGATCACATATGCATAACTGTGTATAGAACTGGCAAGAGAAATGTGTGTGCCTGCCTAGAGTAGCACGTTCAAATGGCCCCGGGAAAACTGACCTTTCCATAAGAAAAATAAATTGGAAATAACCTCAATACTCAACCTTATAAATACATTGTGGAATATCCTTGTGATGTGATTATTATTAAGGTCTCAAAAACATTTTTGAACGATTGTTTTAATGACATGAGAAACTCTCATTATAGAGACTTGCTTCATATCTACAATTTTACATAAATATAATTCATAATTCCAATTAACAATATAAAGGGGAAAAGATAATAGGAGAGAAGGAAGCAAGAAAGGAGACAAGATAGGAAGAAAGAAAAGAAGAAAGGGAAGAAGGAAAGAGGGAAGAAAGAAGTGAACTAACGGGTGAAACTACAGGAACCTGTAATAAAAATCGTCTGATAGTTCTGGTTGTTTTTGTGCTTATTTATTTTACTTTATTCTTAAAGATTTTCAATGTCTTCAAATTTTTTGAAATAATTCTGTGTTCTTATAAATATAAACTATGTAAACAGGAAACCCAAACCATATTAAAAATAAAATTGCTTACCAAAGTTTCATATTTTTGAACAGTGTTATTTTAAAAGAGTAGGCAAGTGATAGGGTGGATAAACTGATAAGTGAGAGAACAAACTTTTGATAGTTTGATAGAAATTCCCAGCTGATAGGAAAAGGACAGATAATTTTTAGAGAGTAATATCCCATTCCTGAGACCAGATAGAAGAAAATATTTGTTGTTTCTAATTCGAACATGTTACCAACCCCATCCCTTGAATGGCAAAGTTACCACACCCATCTCTACCACCACACTATCTTCACTGCCAACTGTAATCCCCATCTCTGTCAGCCCCACCATCTCTACCACCATCATGTCCACCTCTGCCACAATGAACTCCACCATCCCTATCACCACCACATCCACCTCTGCCAAGATCAACTACTGTGTCTACCATCATTGGTTCCATCTCTACCCACCGTCAGCTCCATCATTTCTACCATCATTTTTCTACCTCCACTACTATCAGCTTCACCATTTCTGCTGTCATTTCCATCTCCACCATCACTATCTGCTCTATCATCTCTAGCACCTTTACTTCCACCTCCACCACCGCCACCACCGCCACCACCACCACTGCTATCACTTCCACTGTCTGCCTCCATCACCATCATCCCTACCTCTCTGCTATCAGCTCCCCCACCTTCCACCTCACTACTCACATCTTGACCACCACCACCTCCACAACCATAAACTAAAGGAGAAGATAAGACCCTTATGAAGAGGGTCTCCAGATGAAAAAGGAGAGACCCTTGAAAGCAAAGAAGTTGACTTAACCAAAGGGGTTGGACGGGGGGGGGGGGGGGGGGGCGTGGCACACTAATGTATATCAAGGTTACTCACTAAACTGAACTTGAGAGGGAGGGAGGGTGAGGGAGCGGGGTGGGAATTTGGGGAAGGGGTCAAATGAGAATTGTGAGCACATATATTGTTATCAGTTTGTACCTAACAAAGATGTATGCTTACAATGTATGAATAAAAATTAAAAAAAAAAAATAAAACATCACATCTCAAAAAAAAAAAAAAGACCCTTATGATAAACTGAATGAAGAAAGGGAGAATAAAAAATATGGGATATTATAACACATTCCCCAGTGTACTATATTTTAAAAATAAGCAGAACTTTCCTGAAGAATCGCCACATCTGCCGGGCGTGGTGGCGCACGCTTGTAATCCCAGCATTCGGGAGGCTGAGATCGAGGATCCGGGTTCGCGGCCAGCCTCAGCTACCTAGTGAGGCACTCCGTAACTTAGTGAGACTCGGTTTCAAAATAAAGAATAAAAAAAAAAAAAAAATAGGGCTGGGGGTGTAGCTCGGAGGTAGAATGCCCCCGAGTTCAATCCCCAGTACCGCAAAAAAAAAAGAATCGCCACATCTACGACTCAGAATAAGTGGGGTTTGGGGATAATTGGCCAAGAGAATGGAGAGGAAGACCACTCAGCACCTTAGCTGCATGATTAGAACATGGACCTTGGAATGTATCTTGCCCCAGGTATCAGGAATTTACATAAAACTTCTAAGAACCAGATGACTTCATGAATCCAATATTTTATCACCAATACATTTCATAGAATGTTTGTTTAAAAAAAAAAAAAAACAAAAACTCTCATATACTGATAGGGAACAAAGGGCACCAGGGAAACGGTAGGCAGGGTGGAGGGCAGTTAGGCCGAGGGGAGCTGAGCAGGTGTGTGCATTTCTGTGCATCCACACTTACGCATTCACTGGAGCACGTGTGAGGATCATTGAGCTTCAGCATGCCTGTAGCACCATTTGGTTCTGCTTAGATTATTACATATTTTCAAATACAAATTGAATAATAGTCACTTTTGCCCAGCAGCAGTAAAGGATGTACTGTTTCAAATTAACCTTGTCTCTAAAGGAAAACTTATAGGCATAACACAGCAAGATGGGAAGCAGTGTCTATCTGTGGTCCTTGTTGTAATTCACCCAAATCTGCTGAAAGGCACCATGTGTCCTCAGGAGCTCAGGTGAGCAGAGAAGGGAAGGACATCTGGCCAGGGCAGGATCTGGGGTAGGAATTAGAGGTAGAGGATGGAGGACGGGTGCCTCTGGCCCCCACAGTGGCAAGAGGTCATGGTTATCTGTCCACTTGTCCATATCTAAGGGGGATGCAGAGGTAATAGGTTATAGTGCTTGCCATTCATATTCATTCATATCACAAACAATGAGCACTTACTATATACCCCCCACATCCTTCTAGGTATTTATAATACATTGTAAATACAACAGCAAACAAGATAGGCAAAGTCCTTTCCTACATAGAACTTATCTTCTAAAAAGAGATATGAAAAATCAACAAACAAGTTACATATTATATAATGTCAGGAACCCTTAGTGGAATCAGGGGCATGGCAAGGAGATAGAGTGTAACCATGGTCCTAGGAATGCTATATTAGATGAGGAAGTCAGGGGAAGCTTCTCTGAGGAGCTGACATTTGAACAGAGCTTTGAATGAAGGGAGAAGAAACTAATACAAACATCAAAGGAAAGAATGTTCTAGGTACAGTAATAGAAAGTGCAAAGACCCTGGGGTCAAAACAAGCTTAGGGTGTGTTTAGTTTGAAAGTATTGAACAGTAGCATGTGGCCAAGGTACAGTGTATAATTGGAGAGGAATGAGCAAGGGAAGAATGAAGGGAATGGAGTCTGCAAGATAACTGGGGTCCAGATCATGTAGAGACCTAGAGGTCACGGTCAGCAACTTTGCATTTTATCATAACTTTGTGGGGAGTTTGGGAGGGCTTGGGGATGAACATAGAAGAGTTTATTATATGCCAGATGGGGCTTAAGCTTTTATACACATTGCCTCATGAAAAGATGCACCTCTGTAAGATAAATATGTACAGAACATTCCTGCTCTCAATCTCTTATTCCAGACCCATCTGCAGGGCCTGTCCACAAGGGCCCCCACCAGCTGCGCTCAGGCACAGCCTGGCAGCTCTTAGTCTAAGCCTCACAGGCACACCTCACTTCTTGCCCCAGAGCTCCTCTGATTCCCATATTGTTGCATGCACGAGTGCCAGAGGGTCTAACCTGGTGCGAGTCACCCTTGAGCAGTGGGTGCCAGAAGCTAATGGATAAATGCTTCTCCCTTTGTATTTCATCATACTTCTTTGCAAGGCAGGTGGGACTGGGCACCCATGTCTTGTGCAGTATCCAGTCCCATAACCCTTATGTTGTCTGCCCCTTCTCTCGGGTTCATTCTCCTGTCTTGTATTCCTTCTGTCTGGTATCTCATTCCTCAGTAAACACATTGTGAATTTACCAGGTTCTGCACTAAAGAGAAATAGGAGATGAGGAAGAGGCTAAATAAGTTGTCTAAGATCACACTGGAATTAGGAATGGGATGTAGGTTTAGATGATTCCAGTTGCCATGACCTTAACCACTCTGCTCTGCTGCCAAATACTTGGAATTTGGCAGGTGGCAGTGTTTCAAGTATGGATGGCTTTTCTTTGGGGAAGAAATTATAGAAATCCTTAGACTACCACTGGAAATATAGCAGATGGGCCACAATTAGCCAGGTATCAAGGACAGCCCATCTAATTGTGATTCAGGGAAGAGTGCTGGTGTTAAAGAAAGGATCAGCAGTAATCAGGGACCAAAGAAGCAGCCTGGATCCGTGCTTAGGAAACAAGGTGTGGGCTACAGGCAGACTGTGCCTCGGGGAGCAGTTACTACCAGATCGATCCTCACTTGGCTGTACTGGATGCCAGTCCTGTGTCGGCAGGATGAACTTCAGAGCCCATCCTGCAGGAGACAAAAGAGGAGTCTTGCTTGTTAGGAACATGAGTATCTGTGTGTGTGGGTGGGGGGTGAGTAACATCAGCTATCTTTCTAAAGATAAAGTCAGATTGATAAGAAACCAGAAATCATAATGGCTAGTAAGAAGGCCTCCCTTACTCAGCACTGATTTGTGCCATGCAATGTGTGAGAAACTCTGTAGCCGTTATCTTTTTAGCAACACCATCATGTAGATGCAATGGTTATTCATATTTTTTTTTTTTTTTTTTTTTTTGCGGTACTGGGGATTGAACTCAGGGGCATTCTACCTCCGAGCTATACCCCCAGCCCTATTTTTTATTCTTTATTTTGAAACC
>PVLC010011375.1:0-15000 GCA_004027655.1 Graphiurus murinus
GTAATCCCAGCATTCGGGAGGCTGAGACCGGAGGATCCGGGTTCGAGGTCAGCCTCAGCTACCTAGTGAGGCACTCCACAACTTAGCGAGACCCGGTTTCAAAATAAAGAATAAAAAATAGGGCTGGGGATTTAGCTCGGAGGTAGAATGCCCCTGAGTTCAATCCCCAGTGCCGCAAAAAAAAAAAAAAAAAAAAAAATCAATATGATACACTCACACTTCTTTTTATGAGAAATTCAGTTGAGGATGGCTCATACCTCCTCCACAGAATCTGAGGCCTCATGTGGAGTGGTACAAATGGCTGAAGATGAAGTTGGGGCCATGTCTCAGTGGCCTGGATTCTTTTCCATATGCCGTCTGCTGGGGCTGGAACGTCCAAGCTGACTTCAGTCATCCTCGACAGGAATAGCTAAAATAGCTAGAGGCTGGTCTGTATCACGCCCTCTCCATATGGTCTTACTACATAGCTACCCTGAGCTGCCTTACATAATGGCGGTCTCATAGTAGTTGAACATTTTTTCAGAGAATTTCCCAGAGGCCCAGTAGGAGCCTGAAAAGTCTGTTACAATCTTCCTTGGAAGTCCCAGAATATGATTTCTGCTGCCCTCTTAATATGTAAAATGCTGAGGATAGTACCTGAGACATAACTTTTGCTCTGTTAATATTGGCTATCACATTTAATGTGGTTATGTAGCATGGTTGAAAAGTGTAGTTTTGCAAAGTCTGGGTGTATAAATACATGCTATCCAGAAGTCAGAAGAGAAGAGACCTTTAGGGCCAGAGGAGAAGTGAGGACCCAAAGTAATCTGTGTGTATCTCCCTACCCCAGTTCACAGCTCAGGTGGTATGAGGTTGGAACAGTGCCTTCTTGATTCTCCAGCTTTCAGAAGGTTGCAGAGAGTCCTTTCTTTGGCAGGTGGGTTCTCAGTCAATATTCTGAGACTTGGTGCTGGAGATGCAACCTAGAGTCAGTTCTTCTCTGTGATTAACTGGTTCCTTCTTACATTCTCCAAATATTTCCTCTTATCTACAAGCTTCATCTACAAAGCTTTATTAAGGTTCCCCTCTCCTGTGTCCTTATTTCACTCAGGGAGTTGAACTGTTTGTCTCTTCCTTTTCTGTTGTAAGGTAACATGCAGACTATCATCATACCTGTCACCATGCATCCTGTAAGAGCTTGAATCTGTGAACACCCTCTCTCCTATCCCCTGCCATGGCTATTGATGTCTTCTTTTGGGTAAATGGGAAAGTATTGAGGTCTCTCCCTTTTCTCTTTCCAAATAAAATTGAAGTTTACTTCTTAGAGTGACATTAAGAGAAATTAAATTATATGTAATTGACCAAGTCAGCCAGGTCAGATAGAACAATCCATGAGACTTTTCTGGGAATATGTAAAAGAAAACTTGGAGAAATCCCCAAATTCATCCATTCAAGCTGACTCATGCAATATTATTTTCCCACTTTATAAGAAAACCAAGTATCAGGAATGTTAAATAACAATGGCACTTCGAGCCCAGATTTTTATGATCCTCCAAACAAAATGAACCATATGATATTACAAAGGATGCCAATAAACAATCCAGTGGAAGAGATGTATGGGGCAAAACACATGTGAAGGAACTCAGACTTCCATGGCCTCTTTGGATTGCTCCCAGGAATCTCTACGAGTTCAGCACCCAGAAACCTTCTGAATCCTGTGCTTTGGGGTTATTATGGAGGCCTCATTACATACATAGGCATGATCAATGACAGCATTATCCATTGGTGATCAACTTAACCTCCAGCTTCTCTTTTCTTTCTGGGAGTTGAAGATAGGACTGAAGATTCTAACCCTGTAATCATAATTTGATCTTTCAGGTGACCAGCCCTTATCCTAAAGCTGTCTAGTGGACCCCAGCCATCAATCATTCATTAGCATACAAAAAGATACTTTTTTTTGGTGGTTTCGGGATTGAACCCAGGAATAGTCTACCTCTGAGCTACACCCATAGCCCTCTTTTTCTTTTTTCAAAATTTTCTAAATCTATATTTTTTAAATTGACAAGGAAGTATTAAAATAATCTTCACAGGGTTTTCTCTGCACAAAAAAATCAACAAAAAATATACTATGATGTATAATTATAATGCACCAATAAATTATAAAGATTTATAAGAAATCTACATTTATTTTTAATCTAAAAGAAGACATTATTTAACAGAGTAGTGATATATCACCTTTTATGTGATTCATAGAATTTAAATGAATTTCAAAATGTTGTACATTTTTCTTTTTTAATACTTGTATTGGTGCACTATAGCCTTATATCCTCACATCATAATGTAGTAAACAGTGATAGTGACATACATTAACACAGCAGTTGGTGAATTTTCCCCCTGGCTCCCTCCCCAGGTTCCCCCTTCCCCATACATGATATTGAGATTGGCATTCATATTTTCACATAAGTACATGATGTTCATGGATATGTTTTCTTCGTTAATTCTCCTCCTCCCCCATCTTCCCCCAGACCACCTCCCTCATTCCACTGGGGTTTCTCCTCCATTTTCTTAAGTCCCTCTTGTATCCGAATGACTCCCTAGCTTCCACATATGAGAGCAAATATACAACTCTTCACTTTCTGTGACTAGTCAATCTCACTTGACACAATGTTCTCCAGGTTCATTCATTTTCCCACAAATGACACAATTTTGTTCTTCTTTGTTGCTGAGTAAAATTCCATTGTGTGTATATCCCATAATTTTGTAATCCATTCAACTGCTGATGGACACCTAGGTTGGTTCCACAATTTGGCTATTGTGAATTGTGCTGCTATAAACATGAATATACATGTATTATAATATTCTGATTTTTGTCCCTTTGGAAAGATACCCAGGAGTGGTATAGTTGGATCATATGTTGGATCCACTCCCAATTTTCTGAGCAATCTCCACACTGACCTCCGTAGCAGCAGCACTAATTTGCAATTCCACCAACAATGTAGAAGAGTTCCAATTTCTACCACATTCTCGCTAGCATTTGTTGTTTGACTTCTTGATGATTGCTAATCTAATTGTGGTTAGATGAAATCTCAGTATAGTTTTGATTTGCATATCCCTGATTGTTAAAGGATGTTGAACATTTTTTTTTTATATTTACTGACCATTCATATTTCTTCTTTTGGGACGTGTCTATTTAATTCAATTGCCGGTTCCTTGATTGGGTCATTTGCTTTTTTAGTGTTAAGTTTTTTAAGTTCTTTGTATATTCTAGATATTAGTCCTCTATCAGAGAAACAATTGGTAATGATTTTCTCTTATTCAGTAGTTCTCTCTTTAGACTTTTGAGGGTTTCCTTTGCTGAATAGAAACTTTTTTGTTTAATGCTATTCCATTTGTTAATTCTTGGTTTAATCTCCTGAGCTTTGAGGGTCTTATTGAGTAAGCTTCTACCTGTATCTATATTTTGGAGTGTTAGACCTATGCCCTCCTCCAGTAACTTCAAAGTCTTTGTTCTAACTTCTAGGCACTTAATCCATTTTGAGTTGACTCTTATGCAGGGTGAGAGGCAGGAATTTAATTCCATTTTTCTACAAATGGATAACCAGTTTTCCCAACATCATTTGTTAGAAAATCTGTCCTTTCTCCAGGATATGTTTTTGGCACCTTTGTTGAAAATCAATTGGCTATAAGTGTGTGGATTTGCTTCTATATCTTCTTATCTATTCCATTGGTCTATGTATCTGCTTTTGTGTCAGTACCATGTTGATTTTATTACTGTAACTCTGTAATATAATTTGAAGTTAGGAATTATGATGTTTCCTGCATGATTCTTTTTTTTTTTTTTTTTTCAGTACTGGGGATTGAACTCAGGGGCATTCTACCTCTGAGCTATACCCCCAGCCCTATTTTTTATTCTTTATTTTGAAACCAAGTCTCACTAAGTTGCGGAATGCCTCACTAGGTAGCTGAGGCTGGCCTCGAACCCAGATCCTCTGGTCTCAGCCTCCTGAATGCTGGGATTACAAGCGTGCGCCACCACGCCCGGCTCTCTGCATGGTTCTTATTTCCCTACTGTTTGTGGTGATATCTTCTTTTTTCATTTCTTATTTTAATAATTTGTGTTGATTCTCTCTTTCTCTTAGATTGGCTAAGGGTTTACCTATCTTGTTTAACTTTTCAAAAAACAGCTTTGTTGTTGTTTTGTTGATCATTTGTATTCTTTGTAATTATTGTTGTTCTCTGTTTGATTTGTGCTTTGATTTTAATTATCTCCTGCCTTCTACTGGCTTTGGGATTAGTCTGTTTTCTGAGGGTCTTAAGGTGTATCATTAGGTTATTTGGTGACTTGCTGTTTTTCTTATGTCAGTACTCAGTACTATAAATTTTCCTCTTAAAGCTGCCTTCAAAGTGTCCCATACATTTTGGTACACTGTGTCTCTATTTTAATTTAGGAACTTTTTTATTTTTCCTCTTATTTATTTTATGATCCAGTATGCATTCAAAAGTATATCATTCAATCTCCATGTATTTATGTAATTTCTTTTGGTCTTCCTATTGTTGATTTCTACTTTCATTCCATTATGGTCTAAATAGATGCACAGAGTTATATTATATTTTTAAAATTTTTCTGGTACTTGCTTTGTGGACCAGAATGTAGTCTATTTTGGAAAAGGTTCCATGAGCAGCTAAGAAGAATGTGTATTCAGCTGTTGTTGGTTGGAATATTTTGTATATGTCTATTAGATCCATTTTTCTAGTGTTCTTTAGGTCTGAAGAGTCTTTCTGAACTTTTGTCTGAAAGATCAACCTGGTGGTGTGAGAGGTATGTGAAAGTCTCCCAGTATTATTGTATTAATATCTCAAAGAGTTTGTTTTATAAAACTGAGCACACCCACATTTGGGTCATAAATGTTTACTATATTATATCTTCTTATTGAATTGTTCTGTTTATCAGTAAGAGATAAACTGCTTTGTCTCTTCTGATAAGTTTTAGTTTAAAGTCTGCTTTGTCAGATATGAGAGTTGCTACTCCCACTTGTTTTCAGTCTCCAGTTACATGAAATATCTTTTTCCATCCTTTCACCTTTAGCATACAAATATCTTTGCTGTGAGTTTATTTTTTGTTTGGAAACAGGATCTTGCTAGGCTGCTGAGAGTCCCACTGAGTTGCTGAGGCTGGTCTGGAACGTGCATCCTCTTGTCTCAGTCTCCCAGGTACTGAAATTACAGGCCTGTACCACCACACCCAGCTAAAAAGATACTTTTATCACAGAAGATTCTAAGGATTTTAGGAGCTATAAGTCATGAAATGGGGATAAAGACCAAGGATTTCACAATATCACAGACAAATTCTAGATTCCTCTTCTAAAGGCTCAGAATAGTTAAAATCTACTCAGTCCAAGAAATTCCTCTTTAATCCCTCAGAAATCCATGTTTTTAATAAATAAATGTGTTCTTTCCAGCCCAGTTTTCTGGAATACTCTGCACCTGCTACCAATGCCTGTTAAGGGTATTCCCAAAAGGCAAGAAAAATCTAGCATCTCAATAGTTGAGTATTTTGCATATGCATCATGTATGATATTTAAGAAAATTTCAAGAAATGTTGCACTGGTAAATTCAAATTAAGTCACAAAAATTGTCTGTTTGATTATAAAACATTCATTTGTGGGTTTACGGTGCATATTAAGCTCAAATCTTTCAGCTAAAAATGGCCTGTTTTCCTTTTCAGATTACTTGTTTGATGGCTTGTGTGATTTGGGACAATCAGAGGCTATGAATCTAGCAGTTGCTTCCTGTCTTCTGCACATTTCTGTTGAAGCAGCTAAACTCTTTTCGTGTTTAGTTATTTTTTGTGGATTATGCCTTTGAAACTGAAAACAGCTTGGAGAGAAAACAGTATCTCAGAAAAACATCATAGGGGAAAATTGTCCTCATTATTTAAATAACATGATACGGACAAGCCAAGGGCAGCCTCCTCTGAAGTAGAAGAAACAGAAAATTGTGCAATGCAGAAAGCAAATAAAGTTGGAGGGATTAAAGGATGAATAGGAAGGGCCAGCATTTTTTTTTCAGGGATATTTGAAAGTAATACCAAGTTACCAAATAGCATGTGGGTTAATTATATTGCACCTTATCACACCATATTTTTATAACTTATTTAAAGAGTCATTCCATACTTTTTTTCCTTTTTCTTTCCAGTACTGGGGATTGAACTCAGGGGCGTTCTACCTCCGAACTATACCCCCAGCCCTATTTTTTATTCTTTATTTTGAAACTAGGTCTCACTAAGTTGCGGAGTGCCTCACTAGGTAGCTGAGGCTGACCGTGAACCCGGATCCTCTAGTCTCAGCCTCCCAAACGCTGGGATTACAAGCATGCGCCACCTCGCCCAGTGGGCATTCTACCTCCGAACTACACCCCCAGGCCTCACTAAGTAGCTGAGGCTGGCTGAGAACCTGAGATCCTACTGTCTCAGCCTTCAAGTACTGGGATTACAAGCATGTGCCACTATGCCCGGCTATTCCATACATTTCTAAGAATGGTTCAAAAATCTTCAGAAGGAATGAACAGCCCTTCCAAAGTTTCAAGCTATGTAACGAGAAATTGTCAGGAGTTATTAAAAGAAAAGAGAGATTCCTTCTTTGCAATCAAAGTCAATATTAAATTTCCCACTGCTCAAATTGAAAACATGGAGAATGCCACTCCAAATGAGCAGGTTCGTATTATTTAACATAATAGTTTATTAGATTAAGGAGAGAGGCAGAGGGAAAAGAACAAAATCTTTGCTACTATCAATAGAAATTGTATTTTCAAAAAGAATTTTGGAAGCTAGACGTGGTGACGCATGCTTATAATTCTTGTACTTGGGAGGCTGAGACAGAAGAATCGCAGGTTCGCAGCCAGCATCAGCCACTTAGTGAGTCCTTCTGCAACTTAGTGAGAACCTGTTTCAAAGTAAAGAATAAAAATAGGGCTGGGTTGTAGCTCAGAGGTAGAATGCCCCTGGGTTCAATTCCTAGTACTGAAAACAAAACTGGAAATCTAACAAAAAGGATCTTAGAATAGAGAATTACAGCATGAAACACTGCTACAAAGATGTTATCCTAAATAGATTGTGTAATAAGTATAAATAAATAGGATAGCTCCAGAATTCCCAGGAAGATAAGGGAAGAAGAAATTTGTTGAGTGCTTGGGGGATGAAGAATGACTCTTTTATGTCGTTCAGGAATGTGTAAGGTAGGAAGGGAAACTTGAAAAAGTCTCGGGTTTGGATCTGTAGAATTAATATATATGTAGAATTATATATGTATATATAATACATATTCTGTAGCATGACACATTGCCATACAATTGATGGTCCAAGATATATATATATGTGTGTCAAACAGCTTGATCCCAATGAATGCACAGCAACTCCTTTCTTCATTCTTCTTGTATAAATAGTAAAATGATGCCAAAACAAGAAATACCATCTTCCACCCAGGAAGCGACAAGCCAATACCCTGAGGATGACAGAGCAGAAAGATGCAAACAATGTGAATCTGTGAAGTTACCAACAAGCTGCACCCTCCAGTTGTTTTGCTACATGATATTATTCAATGCCTTAATCCTTTATTTCTGAAACCACTGTTATTCAAGTTGTTCGTACCTTGCAGCAAAAAGCATTCCTAATTCATGTACCTCTAGAAGGAAGAATCTGTATTTTTTTTTTAAGGTCCTCAAACACAGGCCAAGTCTGATTCGCAAGCTCCATTACTGCATTGCCAAACAAATCAAGCAAAACATGCACCTGCTTGCTGGTATCTGCAATTCCTTGTTTACTGGAAGAACACTTACCCAGAGCCTGTGGTGTCTTCTCACACCTTACTATACAGCACCTACTTTGGGCACTGTCCTTGGGTCAGCCCCAAGATACAACTTCCTATTATGGAAATTTTTAAGTTCCCAGCCTCAGATGACCCTCAACATATCTATTTTTTTTTAATTATTACAAGTTTCTTGATTTCGTCATTGCTAAGCTTTTGTCCTCAAAGTTGTCACACTGCTACTCTGTACTACATAAATAATCACTACTGAAATTTTTCCTAACGAACATCTTTTTTCTGGATTCTTCCCTCAAATAGTCACAAATGACCGTGCCAGTTATCAACGTATTGCCCCGACCCCCATGGTTCCAAATCCACCTTTAACTTGCTTTGCCATGAAAAAACTCGACTGTGTGAACATTTCTTCCCTGAAAGGTGCAATGTTGGGCTTTATCAGAAGGGGGCGCAAGGAGGACGAGTCTGGCGGGAGGGACTGCGGTACCAGGTTGGTGGTTTTGCTCCCTCAGCTCTGGACAAGCCCGAGTGGGGGACCCAGGGGCGTTCAAGCTCCTCAAGTTTTGCCAGCGTCTTCTCCTTAGCACCACAGAGAACCACCTCCCAGGGAGTTTTATCAGTGTTCCGGAGGGCTGATTCACAGCTAGTTCCTGGTGACCCCACAGTTTCTAGCTCCCCCGGGTCCTGTGATATCTAAGCAAATTTCTTTGCTATCAAGTCGTCCACAGTTACGCCTTGTCCCAGAGGGTTGGGATCTCAATGTCGGCCTCTTTCTGAGCTTTTTCTTCCATGGCCTACCTGCAGCTGTGTATGTGTCCACTTTATCTGCAATTCTTGTATTCTTAGTTCTCTTTATTTAATAGTTAATGCACATCATTAGTGAATTACTAATTATCCTTTAGTAGTTAATATTTATTTTAGTTAATTATTAGTGCATTATGAGATAATAATTTTTATATTAAAACATTTCATTCAAATTACTGAGTGGTTTCTGTCTCTTGACTAGACCCTGGCTAATACATCATTTCTAGGTGGTTCACTGGAATTCTGCAGGTTGCATCTTTATTTTACACAAATGTTAGGATTTTATCAAGTTCCAAAATAAATTAACCTGTCTGTAGTAATGTCAGACATGGGAAGGCCAAATTGCTAAGCCTGCCAACCAGTATGTTAAATTTAATCAATATATATTATTTTGCAAAGGTCCAGTAATGAGGAAAGACTCAAAGACATTGAATTTTTGTTGTGGTGACATTCCTTAAACCAACTAACATTTAGTTGTCTCTTTTTTGTTTCTTTTTGTGGTACTGGATATTGGTACAGGGTCTCAAGCATGCTAGGCAAGTAGCTCTACCACTGTGTTACATCCCCAGCCTCTAATACTTTTTTTTTCTTGTGTGTGTGTGTGTGTGTGTGTGTGTGTGTGTGTGTGTGTTGCTCAATATTGAAGCCAGCTGGGCGTGGTGGTGCACGCTTGTAATCCCAGTACTTGAGAGTCTAAGACTGGAGGATCTGGGTTCACGGCCAGCCTCAGCTACTTAATGAGGCCCTCTGCAACTTAGTGAGACCCTGTTTCAAAATAAGGAATAAAAAATAAGACTGGGGGCATATCCCGGAAGTAAAATGCCCCTGGTTTCAATCCCCAGTACCGAAAAAAAAAAAAAATTGAACCCCCAGGGGCATTCTATTTCTGAGCTATACCCTAACCCTTTTTATTTTTTTTTTAAACAGGGTCTAAATAGGTTGCTGAGAGTCTCACTAAATCGCTAAGGCTGGTTTTGAACCTGCAATACTCCTGTCTCAACCTCCCAATTACAGAGATTATAGGTGTAAGACAGCATGCCCAGTTCCTAATACTTATTTTAATTGTGTTCCAAGATAAGATTTTTGAAAGTTAGCCAAAGAACTAAATTACATATCTAAAACTTCAATGTTTAGGAAAATGTTTGAGTATTAGAAATGGTCTAGATGATTTCCTAAATGTCAAAGAATTGAAATATATTTTACTTCTACTGATAGTGAGCCCATAGACAAACAAGTTTTATAAACCACACTTTCAACCCACACAACTGAATATCAGAATACTTTAGATTTTTAAACTTCATGCTATCCTTTCTCAAGGGTACCTGCAAATAATATAGAATAATCCAGAATATATTAAGAACTCATACAACTCAACAATAAAAAAAATTTCAATTTAAAATGGCCAAAGGACTTGAAAAGACATTTTTCCATAGAAGATACACAAATACATAAAAAGATGTCCAATATCATCTAGTCATTACAGAAATGCATATTAAAATCATGGAGTCACCATTTCATACCCACTTGGATAGAATTAAAAAAATAGAAAAATAACAAATGTTGGTGAGGATATAGAAAAATTAGAGCCCTGATCCATTGCTGATGGGAATGTAAAATGATACAAGTGCTAAGAGAGTTTGGCTGTTTCTCAGTAAGTTAAACATAGAATTACCAGATGACCCAACAATTCCACTCTTAGGTATATATATCCCAAAGAACTGAAAACAAATGTTCAAACAAAAACATGTACACAAATATTCATAGCATCACTATTAATAATAGCCCAATGGTAGAAACAAACCAATGTCCCTCAACTAATGAACAGATAAAATTTGGCAGATCCAAACAATGAAATATGATTTAGCCTTAACAGGAAGGCAGTACATATACATGCCATAACGTGGACAAACCCAGAAAATACTATGCCAAGTAAAATAACACAGACACAAAAGAAACATACTGTATGAATCTATTTATATGAAATATACAGAAGAGACATCTTTGATAAGTAGCTGCCAGGGACAGCCGGAGGGGGGAATAAAGAGGGACTGCTTAATAGGTAGAGGGTTCCCTTTTGGGATAATAAAAATTTTCTGGAACTTTACAGTAGTGACTGTTATACAACATTGTACATGTACAAAATGCCAGGAAATCATGCAATTTTAAATGGTTAATGTGGTAAACTTTACATCACCATGATAAAAAGCTGTTATTGGAGGGAAGGATTTGAAGGTGAAAAACTTGAACAGTTCTCTTAGGAAGTAGTTTTGCTGGAAAGAGGAGTGCAGAAATGGTGCAATAGATGGGTGAAGGGAGTTTCTAAAATATTGACGATGGTGCCATTATGTAATAATCATTAAACAGATGCTTCATGAATGGATATATGTTTTCAGAGGCATAGAGGGTATCTCAGTTCACCTCAGGATGAATAGATGGCTCAGTGGATTTCCAGTGAGGTCATTAGGTCCCTAGCAGATGACATCATGATCACTCCTTCCACTAACACTCACAGTCTCATTGCACCAATGAAATGAATGAAGGCAATAGGAGAGCGATATAAAATATGGAACATCGTTTAAGACTGGCACATCGTTTAAGATATCAAATTTGTCCTCCTCTAGTGAGATAGTAGATAAAGCTCATTAACTTGTTCTAACAGAAAGATCTATGAATGAGAAACCCTATTTCCAATTCATACATTGTTGGCGAATATAAGATGAATAACTCATTGAATCAGATGGTTCCAAATGAACTAGAGTAAATGTGGGTTGCAGCTATCCTGTGAATCTTCGTAAATCTGCTTATCTAAGGTTAAAACTCATGTCTTGATCTCATTTGGCCAAAACAAAAACTTTTTATTATGGAAAACTTCTGTAGTGAACACATCTAAAGGTACAGAGAGACATATCCAAAGTCAGAGAGAAAAGTAAAATGATCCCCCATATACCTTGGCCCAACTTCAACAACTGGCAACTTATAGCCAGTGAGCTTTCTTTATACCTCCACTCTCTCCTCCTCCTGCTTCTTGGGGATTATTTTGAAGTAAATCCCAGACAATATATCGTTTTACCTCATTATTAAGTATGAATCTCTAAAGGATAAATCTATTCTTTATAACCACAATATATTTTTCACGTACAAAAAACAGCCTACAAGTTTCATTCTCTTTAACCTAACCCTCTACTATCTAGTCTACAAAGAGTTTGATCAGTAAGCAACTTAAAATTTTATCAGTGGTTAAAGTAAAACCTTAACATAAATTGAATCCAGTTAATTCCAGACAACAAGTATATAGTGCATGAAAGAAAGAGTTTTATGTCAGATGCAACTTTGCCAATAAAGAGTTGTTTATTTTGAATCATGCAATGAAGCAGCTGTATTACCTCTCCTCAATAGTATGTTCAAGAGGAAAAGGTACTAGCAAGAAATTTTACAGGGCTGTGCAGAGACTTCCTTATACAGAGGGATATAACCCAGAGTTTTACAGGACTCCTCAAATCCTAACTATTTCAGATGATATGAAATTCTGCCTTCAAAGGAGACATACAACGTATTGTCAAGGAACCTGATGTCTGGAATGGAAAACTATAAGCCTTGGAATTAGACATGTAACTTTTAATTCTTCACTGTGAAGGTAGTGACTCTGAAAGTAAAAGAAAGAAATTGGATACGCCGGCCATGAAAGCATTGATTTACCGGCCTTGATATTCCCTCTGTGGCTTAAAATATTGAATTTTTGAAGAACAGAATGTATGACAAAGACTTGTCATTGGAAGAATATATTTAGTGAGACACCAACATGATAAAAAATATAATAAGAGTAGAGAAGTGTTTGAAAGTGAAGTTTATAGGAGAGAAAATTCCCCCAATAAATTATAAAACATTACTCCATGGAAGACAACTGATAATGATAGATTACTGAGCTATTTGAAGTGAGGCATCTGACATTTATTTTGTATCTCCTGTATCTTTTAAAGTACTGAAGGTAGATAAAATGCTGTATTTGTGTTGGATACAGCTGCATATAACAAGAAAAAATCAAGACACGATTTTCTCACAAAAAAAAAAAGTATGGAGATAGGTAATTGAAAGTTTAAATAAGAACTCCACCAAGTTAGCATGGACTCAGGCTAGTCCATCTCACTGTTTCTCTATCTTTAGTTTAACCTTTATTCTTATTGCCCAGGATGGCTGCTGGAGCACTGGCTATCACACCTATGTTCCTAGCAGCAATGTAGAGGGAAGAGAAGAACAGGCTACTCCTTTTTAGAAACTTTCTAGCAATGTCCAAACAAAACTTGAATAAAACAAATTCAGTTAGCCGCACGTAGATGCAAGAGAGACTGGGAAATATAATCTTTCGACTGGGTGCCATGTGCCAAACTCAAGAAAAAGGAAAAGAGGCTGGGAAGCAATTATCAGCTTTTGTTAAAGAATTCTGCAGAACAAAGGTCAATAGTGAAGGATAATCAGTCCATCTCAGGAGAAAGAAGAGTATGTAGAGGAAATAAGTGTGGGTTTAGATATCTAAAAAACAACGACCGTGACTACAATAATAATTGTATTATTTGCTGAGCTATTTGCTGAGCTCAGACTCTATGCCTCACACTGTATAGATGCTTCTATACATCACTACATGTAATGAGCATCACAGCACTAGGAGATTCAATTATCTTGAATAGAAGATACAGTTGTCTTGATTTTATAGGTGAGATCAGGCTCAGAGAAGTAGAGTAACTTCTGCAAAGCAACAGAGCTACTAAATAGGAGAGCCATGGCGCAACCCAGCTCTGCTTGATTCCAAAATCTATTTTCAGAAAAATGCAATCCACATACTAAGAAACCTTGGAATTACCTGGAAGCTGTTTAAAAAGCAGACTCTCAGGCCCCACCCAAACTACTGAATTCAAAAAATGTGATTTAAACAAGATCCCCAGGTAAGTAGTAAGCCCACTAAAATTAGGGAAGAATCACTGTACACTACCTGCCATGAATATATTAGACTCCCCAGAAAACAAAATGGCAATATTAGTCTTACATTTTCCTAATTTCAATGTTCTGTTACAGTGTGAGGTTTTTGTTTGGTTGGTTTGATTTGGTACTGGGGATTGAACCCAGGGGTATTCTACCTCTGAGCTACATACCCAGCCCTTTTTAATTTTTGTTGTTGAAACAGCCTTACTAGGTTGCTGAGTCTTATTATGTTGCCGAGGCTGGTCTTGGACCTGTGATCCTCCTTTCTCAGCCTCCCACGTACTGGGATTTCAGATGTGTACCACTACACCAGCTCTGAGTTTTTACAATAATGCCAATTCCTTATATGTGATAAGCAAATAGAGGGACGATTTCCAAATAACATGGAAGTTAGACTGAGTCAGGTGTGATTGTGTTTTAGTTTTGTTTCACAGCAGGTTAATTTTTTGCTCTCATCAAGCCATGGGGAGCCAAGTACCTGTATGTGGTCCATTTACTTTAAGTCAGTTCTTTGTTCAGGTTAGTCTTGGGCTCTTTGAAGTGCTTTCTATGGGAATTTCTCTTATCATTATATTTTTCTCATTTCTTACAACTTAGCAGATTCTACCTTTCCTTACACCCTTCCTTCAAAATCCTTCACTTTCTTTGTAGTAAGAGTACTATATTTGTTATATTATATCCTCAATTGGTGATAATTTAACACCTTTTTTTCAAGTTAGCAATGATTTTTTATTAGGATTCTTAGCATTTTTGTTAGTTGCACTGGTTTTAAGACCTTCCAATCCTATTTTCCCCCAGTTTGCCCAATAATTTTTCTAAACCATTTTGTGGAATTAAAAGAATAATGAATGCCACATTAAAACAACCACCAAATGCCTGAATTCTGGAATGAATGCCTAGAGAGTTTCAGGGCAAACACTACCTATTTGCTTTTATTAAGCACCCATTATTTTCAAAGGTACAGCACTATTACAGAAGAGATGATGGGCCTAAAAATAGAGAAAATACATCAAAAAGGTAACTGAAAAAATTCCTAGCTAACCAGTTAAAAATGCCCCTCATATTGAAATGTTGTTAGCATAGCAACATTTTCAGAGAAAAGTGAAAGTGATTAACATAGACCCTGATCTAACTCTGACCTCTGAGATTTCCCCCAGTCTCCACCTCAGTTCTTAACGAAGTCTCATTCACATTGGGCCAGAGACCAGCCCTCCATCAATCCTGCATCCACTCCTGAAGCCTGACCATTTTTCTTTCTTTTTTTTTTTTTTTTTTTGTCTTTTTCTGCCATACTGGGGATTGAACCCAGGGGTGTTCTACCTCTAAGAAACACCCCTAGACCTGTTTTTTATTCTTTATTTGGAAACAGGGTCTCACTAAGTTGCAGAGGGTCTCTCTAAGTTGCCAAGGCTGGCTTGGAACCTGC